>NNCF01127703.1:88958-147708 GCA_002313205.1 Laupala kohalensis | reverse complement strand
ATATATATATATATATATATATATATATATATATATATATATGTGTATAATCAAAGATATGACAGAATTTCTCAACGAGAACGCATGTAATAGGCATATGATCATTGCTCAACATTGCGGGCATGATTCATCTGAGTTCTTTGATAATAGTTACATTACATAGAAGTTTGACCGCGTAATGCCGGTCTAATGAAGATGGCGATGAGCCGGGAGTCGAACCCGGGATCTCTGATGTGGGAGAGGGATCCCTACCGCTACAATTTGTCTATTTTCTAAAACATCTGTTGACTATTGAGATGCCCGGTCCGCACGACAGCAACCCTTCCCGTCCAAAACACCTCCCACCGTACAGTGGGCCAAAATATGAAGGAGCAACGTACTCACTACGAATTTTGGCGTACAGAGAGTTTGGGGATCACTTATTTCAAATTCAACATTTCATAAATTAAATTGTAGGATTTAATATGGCGGGTAATTGAGAAAATATTGATCACACGTATCATTTTTGAAAATAGAATCCTTAACGAGAGGACAATGTGAAGTTGTTTATACCTAATAAAATGAAATTGAATTGAATGGTTTCTTTCATTTTTTCATCATGTACTTGAAGTGCATATAATTGAGCAACACTTTAGAAAACTATCGTCACGGGAAGAGAGCAGTAATATTCAAAATGGTGGTCATCCATTGTCATCGATATTCACCTCGGGATTATATACACATGACATTTTCGTATTTTTCGATAATTACTTGAACTTTGTTCCTTTCATATTTCAGATGCTAACGGGGAGGTATGCTCTATTTTCAACAGAATGAAGAAAGTAGGCACTAAATGCAGTTGTTAACCTTGAGCTTGCCGAGCATAATGAAACATCGTTAAAGACATACGTTGTCTCATCACATAACGCAACGTGTTGAGAAAGGTAACGCGTACAAAACTGTAGAAATTCGCAAGAGCACCAGGCATTAAAATTTTATTTATAGAGCAGGTGAATAACACTATTAGCAAGACTAATTTATTTATCTGGATAATATGGCCGATACTACTTTCCCCAATCTGCTAGTTGTAAGCAAGTTTCGCTCAGTTCAGCATTTAGCATCAAACACGACACCAGAGCAGTTATGATTAGTAATGAGCATCACGCAGCTCACGTACAATTCCCCACGAATAGTGTTTACACCAGCATGGCCTGGCGCGTCCGCATTTTCAAATGTAAGAGCTCAAGTAGTCAAGGAATACCCTTTTCAAATAAATGAGCCAAAAAACTACTTTTTTTGATGAAGTTTAGAAGTGCTGTTTTTTCGGAAAGTAAACCGTGAAAATTGAAATAATAGGGAGTCATCAACACTTCATATAATCTTCTGGAGTATGCATTTGTGTGATTTGTTCCGTCCAGTTACGCAAAAAAGGAACGAACCATCTTTGGGACATTTGTGTATTAATGTATGTGATATTCAAAAACATCCCAATCTCTTTCGAGTTACTAAACCGTTCATTTAAACCGTAACTGCATTCATTCGTGGGGTAGATTTCTACCCCACCAGTCACGTTTTGGTTCATAAGTCCGTTCCTACTATCGGATTTTTGTATTATGGACCCCTCAATTTGAACTGCTGTAGATGCTACAAAAAAATCGCAGAAAAAACTAATTAAAACCATTAAATTTGTCCCAAGTAAAAAGTGGTTCTAAGAATGAATAATACTGTTTTAATAAAAGAAATGTTTTAAAAAAACGCGAAATTTTTACCGTTTTTTTCGATACGTCAACTTTACTATATTTTATAAAATAAACTAAAAGTGTCAAAAATAATTCTTATTCAGAAATTATTAACTATTATGTTTGTGACAACATTTCAAAACTTTGAGCTTCTACATGCAAAATATAATGAGTTATTAAACTTTTCCAAAAGCATTGCTAAAACGACCAGGCACATTTTTTAGGAATAAAATTTATACTGTCGCCTTCTGCAAAATGCTGTGATCACATGATCAATGAAATTAAACGTTTAAAACTTAGTATGTATCGCAAATACGTTATAAACCGAATTATGTTTTCATTCGGCGACCAGCGGCGCTGAACCGGTCGAGTACAGTCTGGTCCTACTGTTGTTTAGCACAGAGAGTGAAGGAAGCGGAGGCTTCTAGTATCGTTCGGAAGAAAGGTTCCAAGTATAAGCAAGCTGCAAGCAACAACTCACGAAGTCATAAAACTATTCACAACTACTGACGGGTAGCGAGGGGAGTGAAGAAAGAAGGAATCGTATACAAAGGACGTCTTCTTATTGACCCCTATAGAAAGAACCCGTCAGAAAATCTGATAAGCGCGTCGTCGCTGTCCAAATTAGAACAACTATCAAATAACAAAACTATGAAATATTGGTGAAAATTATATCTACGGCATGAAGTGTTCCTTAAATCCTTCGCGTAATCGGTATGTAATCACCTCAACTTTGGATTCCAGTCAGTGTAGCAGTACCAGAGTGTACGTCTACGCCTCAGCCTCATTTTGCAGATCACCTTCTGCTTTTCACACTTTTCAACCATTTAGATAGAAACTAATGTACAACGACTTGTGCATTAGTGACTTTTTCACAAAGTTGGGAATCTACGCGATGTTCCGCGATGGAAAATTTTAATTTCCCTTTAGCCTCATAAGAAAAAAAAATGTGTCAGAATAAAGCCATTACTAACATATATTTTATCCTCATTGAGATTGTTTATATTCCCCTATTACACCCCTGTTGTATTTTTTAGCTAACAAGATTCTTAGAGTAGATGAGAAGAATGTGCATTGAAATCGTTGGATAATGATTTTTTTTCACCCGCGCGACTATTTTAATTACATTTTATTTAACTTTTATCTGACTAAGACAAAGAAAAATTTCAAAACGCATATGCAAAATAATTCTTAATTTTAATATTCCAAATTTAATCTTGTTACTTGATTAGAATAACGCAGAAATAACGCATGCGATTAAAGTCCATATTAAAATATTATTTTTTCATGATATTCGAGATAGGCTGAATTAAGAAAAACAACTCTTTTATGTTTCACATATTTGTTCTGCAATTAGAAATTACATAAGAGTGGGACAACGATTTCCTCAATTGAAGGCGTGCTTGCTTTCTTTATGGATTGTCTGATTGAGGAGACTATAATCCAATTGAAAAATTAACTTCTAGTAAGTAGCCTATAGATGAAATCCTTAACGATTCTAATTCTAAATTCAAAACGATTATAATTACATCAGAATGCTAATACCAAGAAGTTACTTTTTAGAACCAGTCAACATTGCATTGTGTTTATTGTAATAGATAACAAGTTCCCGATTATCTTATTCAAATTTCACGTATAATCTGCAGTTATTTAACTAAAAAAGAAAGATTTCTTGCAAATTTGGAAAAATAAACGTGGTTCGGATTTTAAATAAATCTTTGATGAAAAATAAATCTGTCAAACGAAGAAATATTTTCCATGTAAGAAATAACAGATTATACTAATTTATGTTCCGTATCACGATTATCTCATGTGGCATCAATATGTCATGCACGCACGCGTAGGAGTGAATCTCACAATGAAGATTCATGTAGCTTCCATGTTCCCCACATCGAGCTTACCTCCGGTTCACCTTTGGCACATTTCCCCTGCCGGAGGATCTAAGAGATTAGATATACTACGCAGGTTTCACTTAATCATACTAATTGAGCGAATTAAGAGACAGGATATACAAATTAGTGGAGGACGTTTGTGGTGATATGGTCAGCAGAACCCACCCCCTGCATTTTCAGGTTTTATTGAATGTTCAATACGTCCAGCTCGGATTTCGATCAAAACATGGAATTATGTATAACTTTGACTCGCATGATACCTACTGCTTCCCCATTTATAAGAATAGAGATAAAATATTGATATGCATGAATACATTTCGCATGTATGTATTTACCACTTCTCTGAGGATGGAGGATCATGCTGCGTTTGTGGACTAGAAATATTTCTTTAAAGTATTTCATAACTGCAAAACGTTTAATTGATAACAATTGAAATAATATTTTTATTAATAAAGATTGAAAAATATTGCAAAAGGTCAAACGAAATTAATGCATTATGCTAATGACTGACAGGTGTACTTGATTACTACCTCTTCATTTTTGTTAAAAGATAACCAATTTTAGAAAATCTTATTTTTAGAATAAATTCTTAAATTTTCGAAAGTCAAATTCATTTGCAGAACTTTTCAGATTCAAGTAATAAAGATTAGTAAACCTAACCAAGAAACAGAAAATGCTCCAATTCAATTTAACGTAAATATGTGTAATTTTTATTTATGATAGTATCGTGTCATACATCAGACATGAATACGAGACACTTGTAAAAATGTGTTCGTACAAACCTTCAATGTGTTTTTCACAGCTATGTCCAGCAACTACATTGGAAACTTATGGTTTTTGTAAATTTTTATAAAAATACAAAAAAGGGAAAACAATAGATATTTCTTCTTTCCTTGAATCTGGTGGGATTCTACATTTGACATAAAAACGTTCATCAATTTTTACGAGATTGAAAATACATGTTTTGTGTTGTTAAAATTTCTACATCCCATTCCCATAAAGTATTTTTTCTAAAAGATCCCTTCTTCTATAGTCATACTTAAATGACTGCTAAAAATTACTTTCTGGACTAAGCGTAACCGTACATTTTAATTATGTGCCTTTCCTTTTCAAATTTCCTTATGTATTCAAATTAAATTCGAATCTTCGCAAGATCATAACCGTTCTATCAAGTAGCTCTGCTAAGCACGTGGGATCTTGGAAACACAAAACACACAACATAAATATACAAATACACAATACTTATTTTCGAATTTCACTCTAATACGAAGGAACAATACTGTCAAACAAGCGATTACTATTGAAGTACTGCACGCGAATTTTCGGGTAGTCCAAAATTATTAAACTAGGTATGTGGTTTTTGTCAACCTTTGGACTGGAAGTCTGAAGTCAATTCCATCAACAAAATCTTTACTAGCGATTTGATACATTTTAACTCACTTAAACTTCTGGTGCGATCAGCAATGTTAACCGTCGTACAATGATTCTTATAACGAAAAAATTAGACTTTTAGTTTTGGAGTTTTATAATCCGTGGATGTTCGATAACATCTTTTAAAAATTTAATTATGCTAAAATATTCCCTTCCAAATTTACGTACTTCCATCCATTACGATTACAACTTAATTAGTATCATTATCATAATATCATTTCATCCATTTTATTTACCGATTTTCTTCTCCCTGACACAGAATCTTCGAGGACGACGAAGATCTAACTACAGAATATTCTCCCACGCTCTCTAATTCAAAATCCCAGCTTCGGAATTACTTATTATGATTTCTTCTTTTTCACAGACCATTTAAATTTCTGAAGGTCATT
The DNA here is from genome assembly GCA_002313205.1 of Laupala kohalensis. NCBI lineage: Eukaryota > Metazoa > Arthropoda > Insecta > Orthoptera > Trigonidiidae > Laupala > Laupala kohalensis. Next base: position 142,278 of record NNCF01127703.1, on the reverse strand, counting down.
TGCTTTCTTAGAAGAAGTTAATAGTACGCTAAAAACGAAATATCCAATACGATGATCGTAACCATATTTGTGTGCTTTTCAATGTGGTTCCATTCTTATTCATTTTCAAGGTCTTTTAGTATTGAAACACGTGATATCGAAACTAATACGCTGATACGGTTCTCCTAATTCTCATCATGTATTGCCAAGTTTACATAAAGTAGAATTATGGAGGAAATTTTTCGTTTTTTGTATAAGGTAACTGTAAGAAAATCGACATGTGAACGAATAATCGGTTTCCGTCCATTTTCCGTAATGGTTTCAACTTATTGCAAACGCAAAATGAATCGAGCGGTACAAAAATTATATTAAATTTGTGTTTGATGTGACCATACATCTTTTGAATGCAAATGCTTGGACCATCACTTAGTGTTTCCCAGCATTTTAAAGTTTTCAGCATCATTGGAAAATAAATTAAGAACTTGTGTATATTTAAGTTAAAACTAATGTTGAATATGCTATCAGGATTAAATTAAATTTGTTTTAATTGAACCAGCGCTAATTTTATTTATTTACGCAATAGAAAACATAAGAAGACCTAACAAACTTTACAATAGAGTGCAGTTAATTACAATGGACAAGTGATGGAGCCGACTTTTACATTCATAGTCCTGGAGAGAATAAACATGTCCACAACAAGACTCAGAATCAACGCTATGAAAATAAAATATGATGAGGTATATTAACATGTATTTTCGAAACTAAAATAATAAAACTTAAAAAAGTATTTCAGGTTTTGCTAACTTTTAAAATATTGAATTATAAAGTTAATTTCTTCAACCTATACAAGTCATATTTTTAATACACGAGTATTTATAATTATAATATTTTTTTCAAATATCGCAGTGTTCTAGTATCCTGATGTTTTACACGTATATTAAAATATTTAGCACTTAACCTGTATAATGTTTTGAAGTACAATGATTATGGCTTCAATCTTTAGGAAAAATGAAGAAATGGAACAAGAAGGGATTCGTAATAAGACAGTGATTCGTTAAATGGTTGGAGTCTAGGATATAAAAGGTAACTACCTGCTTATATCCTAGTTTCTTTAAAGAACCTTAAGTCTACAATACGAGATTGAACCTATTCCTAGTATTTACGACTTTTGTACTTGAATAGATTTATTGCATGCAGCGACTTAATAATATTATATATGTAACGACAATGAATTATTCCCAAGATCTGTATTGAATAAATGAAATTAGTGAAGGGTATTTCAAAGGCGTTATAGTGTAGAGTGGGGTGATGTTACACACTGTCCCAAGTTTTTCCTAAGTGTGTGGCATTAAAATTTTAAGAGCTAAAATTGAAAGAGTTTATATATTGAAATAGTTTATTCAACTTTACCATGCACATGAAATAAAAACGTGTACTTTCAAATTTTCGCAAACAAAATTTCATGACTCTCAACCCATTTGCAGATCTTTTCCCCACATACGAGGAAAAATAGGGTTTCCACAACAACAAAGGGAAGGATAACATATACTTTATTTGCACAGTAATGACATTAGAAATAATTGTTATCGCCATGAAATCGTATGTAAATATACTGTGAGTAAGTCGTAGTTTTAGTATATAAGTGAAAAGTATCTGAGTTAGAAAAATCGGGAGAAGTTGATAACTTCTTTGACGTGCGTCCTTATTTAGTTTTTTTTAATGAAAACAGTCTATTTCGCTATGAACTGTAGTATGCAGAGATTAGGTTTGGTGTGTTGCATATATACTTATATCTATCGAAGTCAGCACTTCAAAATGGTTATTTACAATAAATTGCTCGTTACAAATCTGGACAATATTAGAAAAAAAGGGAAGAATACGACGAAGATGAGGAGAAATTTGCATCTTCGGGTCCGCATGCAGATGTTTACCCCTTTGCTATGCGAATTTTCACTACATTTAATGATAAATAATAAAAAATGAAAACTGAAAAATTTAGCCAATACCAATCATCTCATAATGGTTAAGTAGAAATAAGCACATCGTAGTTTAAGAAAAGCAGTTTCTTTCATTTGGAAGAAACCTATTTGTTCCGGACGGGTTTTTCCATGTTCTTTCCCCGCTTTTCTCCACTGTGAAATAAATTTTCCAAACCCCTACTTGAAAGTAAGGTAGCTTAGTGTCGGACATTCTTTGAGGGAGTTTGGCGGCTGAAAAAACAGATAGTGTCGTTCTTCCACGAAAGAGAAAAAGTCAGTTGCATTTGCAGTGAATACTAATAAAAGTGAATGCTATGGTATGTCTGTGGCGTGGAATTGGAAAAAGTAATCCATGAAATGATTTGAAATTTTAAAGGACACTTCTTAAGGATTATTTAAATTAAAATGAAATGTTTGGTTACTATTAATGAATTGCAAGAGAAGAAAAAATAATTAAAAATGTTTGCTAATCATAAGATTTGAAACTTCACCCGCAGGACTGTTAATCAAGAAGCTTATTTATGTGTCAATTGCGATACGTGAGGAGGGATATCCATTGAACTATAATCTACGTGACCGAATCGTAGAAGTAAAATTACATAAACGCTGTGAAGAACATTATTTCCATGTACATAACCTCAAAGTGAAAAGAAAACCAAAGAATTCAGATGCCTTACCTATGCATTTTGTTTATTAAGCTTTCTGTGTAAAGTGTATTTTCCTTCCGCCTGGATTTTAAAATAACTCGTAACTATTTAACATATTAGTATACAATAATGAAGACTGTATTTTTGTAGTTTTTCTTTGTGGTACTGAATGATACGAAAGTAAAGAAATATGGAAACAAAGTAGTGAATTTAGAATATTACATAAGAATCCGGGCATCGCTGGGCAAAATGAACTAAAAAATCCAGACATGTTGGCACGTGTTTTAATACCCTCTGTAGGTCAAAATATAGCAATTCAATCTACCGATTTTTCTTTGAATGTCGTTGTAATTTTGTGTGTGTTCGTTTAAAAATGAAAATATTTGTTTATGTTTCATTGGTGAATTGTTTTAAAATTTTGAATGTCCAGTAATTATTGTTTAATTCTTTTTTCTAATCCCGAGCAACGCCGCGTACTTCTGCTAATCTGCTACAAAACAAAAAGTTTAACATGAAGGTTCTCTTTTTCCTACACTGAATAAAAATCTGATGTGAAAATTAGGGTCTCCATATTAAGCTTTTGCCCTCAATCTTCCCTGCTCCTCTTTTATTCTTGAAAGGTTACCCACCGCTATTTGATTGAGAATATGAAAATAATATCAAATTTCAAGCTTTTCCGCAAAATTGTTTTTCCGAATTTAAAAATACCTGGATGGGTGATCTGGGATATTCTGTACATCAGACAAATTAATATTAGAACTCCGTTCTTACCTTAGGTCCTAATCTATGTCCTACATTATTTCTCTCGGTTCATTCAATATACTTGACCATAAGGAATTTGAATGCGGACAATAAATTTTCCGAATATTAAAAAGAAAACCTCAAAATGAAGACAAAGTGAAATTAATGAATATTTCTTAAGCATAGGCCAATGACTTATAACAAAATAAATCTTATGAAATTCTTGTTTATGCATGAAAAACAACATGATTCGTAAGTAAAGATTTTATATCTTTCCAGATCACTAGGGTGCTAAGCTCATCCAAGTCTTTGAGTCGCAAACGATACTGAATGAAAAGGAGTGTCTGTTCAAACAGCTATTTTCAACATAAGCAATTTTTCAGGACAGAAAAAGTAACTGAATCATTTCATTTCCAAGAAAATTTAGAAACAGAATATTTTGTGACCAACTATACATTCAACTGAGTCAAGGAAATATACTATTTTGTAAAAAATATTAGGAAAAATCAAATTCATGAACTGTTATGGACACAATTCGCCCTTACCTTATCAGAATCATGAAAAACGGAGTGTATTTTAACTCGAAAATACATGTTTTTCAACAAGATTGAATGTGATTTTCGATTTCATCCAAATATTACAGTCGAATGAGGGGGGAAATACATTTTTTTTAAAGGGAAATAGAAGAGATCCTCCTCAAAGAAAATCCCACAACTCACAACTTTTCCCTTAATGCACTTCGTCCCATTTTCATGGCGCCACTTCATCCTCTGCCAAGTACTCTTCGTTATCTGTACAGATCGACAGCGAGAGATAAGCGCGATCTTGTGAGGCGAGCTTAAGCGAACGACCTCGTCAGTGGGTGCTTCCCTGAAGCGCGCGTGCCGTGTCCCCGGGGGACACAAGTCTCGTCCGAACACCTTGGACGCAACGACGGACGCCCCAAGCGTTTGTATGCAAATTCACACAGTTCCCACACTGCCATCCACTAGCGGATCGAAAAAGCTGTCTGATCACTATCAAGGAAGTTTTTCTCTTCGAATCTAAACAGATAACGCAGCGGATATGAATTGGTTAACACGAAAATTGAATAAAACCCTCTAAATTGGGTCAGGGAAAAATATATTTCACTGGGATTATGAAGTAGGAATTGAGAGAAGTTACAGTTCAACAACAGTATTAAAGTATCATAAATGGTACTGAGAGTTGCGTACAATTAAGGAGCTTTTATGACACAAAGTCAATTGAAAAAGAATTAGATATAGAGCAGTATATGCAGCAGCATATTTGAATAACTTTTTTCTCTAATATGCCTTCATATTCATATGTATACAAAATAATAAATATTTGAAATATTTTACGTATATGTATCTCAACATTGTATTATTCCACACTAACAACTTATAATGATACTTCGTATTTCATTCTCTCAATAAATTGCGTGTCTCTTTGCAGACAATCTCAAATAACTAAATGATCTCTCACGTGTATCTAAACAAATAAGAAAATAAGACAAAATACAACATTAAAATTTATACTAAGAAAATTTGAATCTCAAATTTGATACTCTAATTCTAGCCTGACGAGCTTAAGTATCACATTCGCATACGAATACCCACACAGAACTGAAGACTACAACAAAGCGTCCATTATTCGAAAGGTCCCTTAAGCTGCAATACAATAAAGAATACAACAATAATACTAATATTTAAAGCTATTTTATTGCTATTTTCTTGTTGCAAAAATAAATTTATTGCTATGTATATTTTTTCAAAAATTACAGAATCCCAGTTTCAGAATAAAGCTATAGTGTCATTTTGTTCGTATACCATAGTAAAAGCGTTATGTAAAATCGCGACGTTGGAAACGCCTATATCATTCAATCCGTAGAATTAGTATGTTTCTGTATAATTAAAAGTATTTTATTTTCAGTTACCTTTTAATACTGTCATGGTTTATGGTAGCAGTTGAGATTCGTTTAATTAAGACTTGTTTTTTACTTAATTGAAAAACGCAATAACTCACGTGCATTAGTATTCGTCTACATTATTTATAGTTAAATATATTTATCAAGGCCAGTGTTAGCTCGCCGACGACATAATGTTGTTATTATGTTTTTCAACAATAAGAAAAATAGATTTTACATCGCTAAAATATAGAAAAATTTTCTTCTATCTGGGTTGTGGGAACCCATTAATACCAAAGTTAGACTTGGGTTCTTCTACGTCTAGGGATCCGAAATTCAGATTGTATACTGATAGTTGGTTTATTTGTAAATTATGTTAATATACCACATATAGAAATAATTTCAGGTGCTTTAGAATACTTTTTGTTGATAATAGTGGTTTGAGAAAATATTTGGTGGAGGCATAAATGTTTAATTTCAGTGCTTAAAATCTTATGTTGTTGTTTTTTTCTTCTTATCTGGCACTACAGCCCTTTGTAGGCTTTGGCCTTCCCTAAGGGTAGAGCTCGCGCGATTTCTTGACCCCGGCACTAGTAGGAGGAGATCTGGTCAGCATCTCGCTCCGACCGGTTCGACCCCAGGACAGATCCTGGTACTCATTTTATAGCAGGCTGAGTAGGCCTGGGAGCCAGGCTGGATGTTGAGGCGTGATAAAAATCCCCACCTCACCAGGGGTCGATCCCCGGCCATCCAGCCAGCAACTGAGTGTTCTATCCACTGAGCCATGCTGACTGCTTGTTATTCTTTTTACATTTCTGAATTGTTGGAATAATAACTACTCAAACACAATATAATTAGAATTTGGCAAAATTAACGTTTGTAATCAATTCAAGAAAGAAAGTACTGAAATATATTTAGGAAAATAAATCAGAATCTCGTTACTTCACAAATAAAAGCTTAGACACTAAAATTTTGAAATTTGATTGATGGAAAGCATGATGTAAAATTTGTACCACCATTACTTCTGAGAGAGTGTTAATTAAAAAGTTTTTTAATGATGATTCCAATACTATATGTACTACTATTTAGAGAGCATACGATTTTAACGGGAGCAGGTTTAGAGGACGTTTTGAATAATATACCCAATTCTTCATGCTTACCCTTCAAATCGTGATAATACCTTTTATCGTAGGTAAAAACTCCCATTAATACTTTTCTAGGTGAACAGCTTTCGAAATATATTATGATTTCATAAGTTTCTTAAATATTGTCAATAAACCAAAAAATTCAAGTTTCACACATAATAAATTTAATATTATTCATTACACTCGAATTTTTAAAAATATTAGTGCAGAAATTTAAGAAAGTTGTATTTAAGCGAATATGAATGAAATTATTTTCTTTAATTAGCTCTAAATTAAAGCACTCTTTTATATTTATCACAATGTGAGGGTCCTTACTTTATTGACGTATAAACTGCAACCGTGTGAAAATTATAGAAGTCAGTTTCTTGTTCAATGATTATTGTAAACGTATTATCAATAAATTTGGTTAATAAATTTATTTTGACTATCATGTTTTATTCGGTACAACGACGTTATTGTAATAGTAGAACGATATATTTAAATATATAACAATATCACTGGCACTACCCTTATACTGCCTTTGTTCTTTTTTTTTTCAAGTAACACTGATCCAACTGATCATCGTACTCGAATCATGTAGAATTCCACTTTGCAGAGGTAAAATAGTGACCTAAGGATCCAGCACTTTATCTTCTTTGAGACTCGGAATCTTTAAAATGAATAACTCCAAATAATTCTAATTCTTTCCCAGTTTCGATGGGATGTTTAAATTTCTGTGTGTATTGTTTCATTTGCACAGCCTTCAATGTCGGATTTCAAACATAGATCATGATAACGAAACATATATTGAGATAATAGTTAAGCTAATTATATTATTGTTATTTATAAAATAAAAAATCACTACTTTAAATTCCAATTCAAAAATTCCAATCCACACAAGAATGAAGTGGAATGAAGTCATTGTTGTTCATAAAATAGGAAATCATAATAACTTGTTCATAATTAATTTATTTTAAATAGAATTATATGTTACAAGTGAAACTTAACTATAAAAAGTAAGTTAATCAACCCATTCAATAAAACATGTCTCCTTACATTTCCAGAAATTTGAATTATAAATATATAAAAGAGATAAAAAACAAAATTTCTATGTAGGGGACATAGTCACTTCATGCACTTTCGCTTACATGCCAAAATTCATAGAAACAATGGCAGCTAGAGTATTAAAATCTAAAAGTAGAGGTAAAAGAATTGTAGTAAATGAGTGTAAAAGCAAATACGGTATAGAAAAACGTAAGTGCAAACAAGAGAAATTACAAAATCGATGGTCTTATCCCACATAATATAAATCGAAAAGTCAAAATTGTAGGAGTAAATTTAAAATTTTGAACTAGAAGATCAGGGACTAACAAAATGCATCATGTGGCAGAACAACAATGAGGGAAATAATGATAATTATAAAAAGTTATGAATCAGACAACATACAGGGAAAGGTTAGAGTACAACGTTAAACATACTTACATAAATCTAATGACTAAACGGAAGACCAATATTGAATGGAGAAGATACCGTGTGTATAATTTTGTTACTATACTAAGTTGCATTTACTTATTCCATGTACCGTACACATGGAGAAGATATGTGATAACTTTCGATCAGGTTAATATGGCGACGAACTGGGAACCCGGGGCTCCTGCATTGATCGCAGGGGTATTAACTTATCCACAGAGGATAGTAAGATGACGCGGGGAGAACATTTGTTAATACGTATAACGGATGGCGAAATGAGCAACAAAATAGAATACGTGCTAACAAAAAATAAGAGACTTCAGACCAAAAATGTGAGGAGGATACTGCCAATGGTGCTTGTCTACTGTGTTGACAACATACGTTTCTGGACCGCGTACGTTGGCAAATTAAGGGAGAAGAGAATGTGGACATACGTGTTTTAGACGAATAGGAAAGCCAGACTGACACACACATTGGGTGCTCGAAGTAACGGGGAGATTTTATCGTAAAATAATGGAACAGGGCAAGATATATGCTGAATACAAGTCATATAAAGTATTAGAGTACATAGATCCTTTACGGTGTTACTTATGCTATAGGTACGGACACCAAGCGCGAAATTGTAATGAAAAGGTACAACTACGCGGAAACTGTGGCGACTAAGGACACGATATAAAAGAATGTACAAAGAGAGAAGAAACGCCGGTTTGTGTTAATTGTGAGCGCCGCAATAAACAACATAACCATAGTGTCGGATGTCGTGAATGCGGAGAGTACAAAAGGGTGTGCGGGATAATACAGAATAATATTGATTATGGCCATTAAAATACTCCAGAAGAATATACAGGGCAGAATACAAAGAATGATGGACTTGCCAACATTTGTCGAGAAAATGAAATAGACATCTATGCTATCAAGGAGCCATACCTTAAGCACGGTAGGTTAATACACATACCATTAAGGATGAGAAAGATATATTGTGCGGGCGGGGGGTCGGCAATAATAATAAGCAATACCTGACTTGGAATAATGGAATTGAAGGAGCATCGACACAAGGTATTCAGGTAATACGAGTGACAAAGAACAAGATGATCATGTACAATACAGGTCTAAACGTACAACATTATTCAACAGGTTTCGTGATATCCAGCACAAATACACAGGAGAGGAGATTTGTATATCAGGCGACTCTAATAGACGTTCTGCTTTATGGAATGATCGGGTTCAATAATAAAAGAGGTGTGGAACTAGCGAAGCTAATGTTTGATAAAGACTGAAGTATAGTTAATGTATATGGTACGCCAACTTTTGATACAACTAATTGACAGCCAATCATCGACATGACACTACAAACGAGAACGCAGAAAAACGACAGCGATGTGGCAGATATGGGATGACATAGAGAGTGATCATAAAACAATTACTTACAGCATTGAAGACAAAACAGGGACAACAAAAGAGGAAAGCGAGAAAATAAATTACAGGAATTGATTACATAGATTGGGATAGACTGAAAACAGAATCAACTAATCCTGCATTACACAGCACACACAGATTACGCAAATATTGACGAAAGTATACATAAGATGTAAGAGCATATGCTCAGAGTAATAAATACTTATTGTAAGAAAAACAGCAGGGTACTAATGTGGACAAACGTGGTGGGACCGGGAAATAACACAGGCGAAGAAAAGACATAATCAACTACGGAGGTGGTACCAAAGAGAACAATCAGGTTCGGAGACCTACGAGATAGACAAGAAGATGTACAGCGAATATATGAAGGCATTCAAAAAATGATACAGCAGAAGAAGGTAGATTGGGAAAAGTATGTTTCGGATAGTTTGGAAACTAATTTATGGGGGTTACCATATGTGATTGGACGGGGGAATGTTAAAAGTTGCACAGTTGAGGGGAAATTTACGAACTGACTAGGGGCTAACAGCAGGATGGCGAGATATAGGACAGGCGTTGGTTCAAGAGATATTAAAAGGTCAACCGGCGACAGAAATGAAAGAGAAACAATATGAATACCAGGATGTAAATCAAACTGAAGAGGCCGATCACACAGGATTGGGAAAGATTTTAGACAAAATAATGGTAGTACGTCTCCAGGTAGCGTTACAAGGACGATTAAATGAAAACCAATATGGATTTACGCCTGGACAGAATACAGAAAGGGTCCTTAAAGCGTTACTAGAACACATTAGGGGTCGTGAAAAGAAATATGCCCTGGTAGTATGTATGTATTGACTTCAAAGGAGCATTTGACTATGTACAATGGGACATTATCATAGAACAAGTAGAACGTAAGAGAATACCGAAACATCTCATGCAACTAGTCAAATCATACGTCGAAGAAAGACATGTTCAGCTCAAAATAGGAAATAAACAATATATAAAATAGTACAAGGGTGTCCCCAGGGTAGCCACATGGGCCGAATGTAGTAATAGATGAGGTGTTAGAATAACAAAAGCAGGAAAAATGAACTGTTATCATATACGCTACAGATATAGCTCTATTTGTCGAAGAAAATGGTCGAATGGAATTAGAGGCAGAAAGTGCACGTGTGCTAATGTATTTTGTAGAAATATACAGCACAGCGACTAACAATTTCGCAAGCAAAATCGGAAGGAATTGTATTCGGGATGCCCAATAGGGGAAAATCGACGAAATCCTGCTATAAGTTTCCCAACTTGGCGCCTAAAAATATAGCAGACAATAAAGTATTTGGGTGTGATGATTGATGAGAAAATGACGTTAACCAATCTCATCAAGTACACGACGAGTAAGATAAAAAAAACGATATATGGATTGATGAAAGTTAGAATAAATAATCACACCATATCAATTCCACAGTTAGTCCAACTTTACAAGGGAGCACTACTATCACTGATAACACGCTGCAGCTCAGCATGGATTCAACGAACTAACTTAGTGCATATAAATCGGACGCTAAGTAGTCTCCAAAGACAGTGCATCGCACATTGGAGTGGGGCTTATAAAACATATCGACAAAGGCTCTATTAGTATTACTGGGTGTACTACCAATTGACATCGAGATCGATAAACATTACTTAAGATACAATGGGCGCAAAAAGGGAGAAGTGTGTGAAGGAGAGAAACACATAAAGTATGGAGAAAAAGAATGGAAGGGGAAAATTATTCGGGAATTGACAGACTGCTAGAACATAGGTGGCAGAAGGCATTGGAAGGGTGACATACGTACAAATTTTAAAAAATGTGCATTACATATACAACAACCTAAAATGGTTTCGACCTACACCACATATGATGGAGATTTTAACAAACCATGACAATTTTAAAACATATTGCCACAAGCGAAAAATTACTGTTGATGGAATATGTCCATGCGGGAGAGCAAATGATATAGTAGACCACATGTTACATGATTGCAGTATTTTTGGACAAGATCGTGCACTTTGGATAAGACTTTTGGGGCAGCAAGGAATACACGACACAAAAGATTGGACAAAATACTTTCAAACAAAGGTCATATATCATATCTTTGAAGAATACATCACAAAGATAATGTTAATGCGAAAAGCAATGAAAATATCGCACTAGATACTAGAATCTTCCACAACACCACGGAATGGGCAGTGCCAGGGTAGTACAGCAAGTCGAACAGGAGCAGCTAGAGATGAGAAAATAAGTAGGAAGAGGTGCAAAACCCAGATAGTGGCCGGAAGGCAGAGAAACTGGGTAACAAACCAATGAAAACTTAATTCATTTAAACTTAACACGAAACGAAATGAAAAAGCGCTCGATATAAGGAAAAAATGAAGATAATTATGTGAATATAATTAAATTTTATTTTTTTAAAGGAAAATAAATGTTCATCCTTCATTCCGGTAGAATTCGTGTTACGATTTCAGACCGTTTGTAGTAATATTTGCACGCAAATGCACAAAAACACAACGGAATCCAAAACTTACTTCATTGCCATCACGTATATTGTGTGCCTCCATATCTTGCGACCAAACTTCCCAATCATGACGGTGACTTCGCTTTCTAATAAACACGATTAAAAGGAGAACAAAATGGTTTTGTTATTTTGACTTCAGAATTTGACCTCAGAACTTCCATCATTTTTTTTTCGTAATGTAATTATAATATAAAACAAAGATTATTGAGAATTAGATGTTCTACCACAATGTCTTTGAATATCGAATACTTTGTCGAAATTCAACGATTCTCAATTAATTTTTGTTTATTCATACTATACTTGGTGCAAATTATTACTAGATAATATTCGAAAGTCTTCAGCATTGGCGAAACATAAAAGATATCGAAGAAAAATCAATAAGCATATTCTATTCTTCTTCAGTTTCTCAAGAGGAAGAGAGGTTCGCAATTCGAACCACCGCATCAGAACCAAGGTCATACTTTAAAGAGATTTCTCTTCGTAGCAGGAGAAGAACGAGAAAATATATTATCTGAAGTTGTTTTAAGTATTACATGGCCAGAGATTGCTCAACTAAACCACTGAGTTCAATTAAAGCATCTGAAATTAAGAACAAATTGCGAGTTGTATTAAACCACCAAGCACTTTAATTCAGAATCGAATACTTCTATCTATACATCACTTCACCACCAGTTAAGTGACTGAAATACAAAAATTATGATAAAAATATATTGCAAATGGTCATAACTTGAGAAATCATAGTATTGTTAATAAATAAAGATTTCTAATACCTATTTCAAAGTTCCTCAATAAATACAAATTATTTCTTAAAAATTTTGGTTATGTTAAGTCAAAGTTTTCAAAATAAAAGTGACTACTATTTTATGCATCATATATTTCCTTAATCTGAAAATATATGTCTGAAATCATTTTTAGTATCCGACAGGTGAGTTTACTAACTTACCTTTTCAATTACGTTCAACCTTATTACTTAATGTAATGTAAAACTTGAGAATGAGACATTTATAGTCATGTTATTTAAAAAACTTACTACATGAATTGTAGGATGTTATTCATAATTAGTTTAATTCTAATACTTTGTTTCTAGTATTGTATAAAATTTTATTTTTGTCAAGAAACGTGCCTGAAAATACAATTCTTATTGATCCCTAAAGAAATTGTATTACCATTTCAAACCGTTTTCGACGAATTCTTATTACTGATGGTTTACAATAACATTTTTAGTTAAAATATACTTTATTATAAAGCTACTTAGATATATTTTTAACTTAACTCTTAAGAAAGAAACTTCGTCAATAACTATGAGCACTTTTACTGAACCAGTTAACCGGGAAAAAAATAAAACAAATTGTCAGAAACCTTTCTTCTGAAAGGGGAGGGGAAGGAATGGTATTCGCGAGAGACATGAGTAGTACCTAACACGTAAAAAAATCAACGATAATAATTTCAACTTTATATGTTGAGAACGTTACACATTTATTCACCAGAGTAGTACCCTTTCAAAACAACGGAAAAATGAATGAACCGAAAACGGAAATTCTACCCGACAAAGTCATGCCAATAAAGGCATTCAAAGAGTGAAAAATTGAAAACCTTACTTTGTTCTTAGATTTCCCCTTTTCTCGGCAGTTTACCTGACATTACGGTGTTCCTTCATTTGAAACCAGTTCCTTGGACCCCGACCTTCTCCGAAGACCCTTCCGGGATTGTGGCCCTTCCGCCGTGTAATCACCCTCTACCGCCATCGGCGCTTACGAGAGGATGATGCAAATGAATAAGATGTAAATGCAATATTTTTTACAGAAATTCGTCTACAGATTATGCTAATCAGTATGGCACACGGAAGAATTACGTGTGCACAATAAGGTCTGCTAGTCTCTCGAACGATAGCTACTAACACTACTATAACTATTCTAAAATAATAAATTTAAACTTTGTTACCAAAAAAACCGTTACAAACTGCATATGACCACGTGGAAGACAATAAACTAAACTCTCCGGAAGCAAGAAGGGACCATTCCATCAATTCCGATCAAGCGCCCTAAGGTGGAGGCGGATTGAAAAGATAATAAAAAGTTATCTACGTGTTATAATATCAGCAGAATGCTATCAAATTTGTACTTCATAAAACACAAAAATAAAGTTCACAAGTACGTAATATAATCGAACAATAGATTATTCGGAATATATTGTTTATAAATCGTAACTATTAAAGTAACTCTAAATTCAGATTAATTATTATACAATAGACCGCCACCTCTATGCAGAACCTGGACGGTAAAATCCGGGCAAGAATGGGATATACTACTGATAGGACAAAATGATGTATAGGAGGATTACGTATTACAAGGTATCTTAAGGGTGGCGTATAGATGGAGGATCAAGAATAGATAAAAAATAATTATAAGTTTTGTCAAATATCCGAGGTCCTTGTATTACTTTATGCGACAGAGACAAAGAGACTGGCAACAGTCAAGATAAATAAATTAATAAATAAATAAATTACAAGGTATCTCTTAACCCTAGGACATCTAAGCATTTTTTGTGTGAAATGGATGACGAGGTTCATTACAGTGACGAAGTTCATTACAGCCGAAAGAAGTGTAACATGGATACCGAAGTTGTAACATGGTTCGGTGAACCCACTGGTATTAAAATAGTCTACTAATAAAAAATTAATACTTTGAAAAGGATTTATGTATTTAAACTAAGGTAGTAACTTATAAATGTTTTTAATTGTTATAAATATTAGGTTGCGCCAATAAAAATGGCATATTACAATACAAAATACAAATGCGTTGATATATTACACAAACTACTCTGAGTCATCAACTTCAAGGCAGGAGACACACTTCACAGATCTTTATGAATGTGTGTTACATACATGATTATAACACTGTCCACAATACTGTTTTGGTTTACTTAGTTTATTGTACTCCTGTTTCTTTGTTTTAACTTCTTTTATACAAACATGGCATCGACCTTTCCCTGCATGTGTTGTCACTTTTTAAATTTTATTTTATAGAATACTTTTCATTGACTGAACAATTTGGTTAGATAACCCTCTTTTACCGGGTCATATCAAGTACTTTTGCCTTCCTCTCGTGTCTTGGTATATGTAAGTGTTTTTATTATATTTATTATTTATCTCCACAATCCGTCTACTATTTCCCAAAACTATCGTCAAAATACGCAATTTTTGTTCTTTTTTCTTACGTATATTACGTCCACTGTTTTGGGTAACTAACTAAAGTAATTGTTTTTGTCGTGATTTGCACCGGAAGTCTAGAGTTCATGGTAACATAAAGAATACTAGTATATTTTATACATTGACACTATCTTGCTTCTATTCCTACTTAAACTGTACGTGCGAAATATTTGCTTGGTTTCGACTATTACGTTATTGATACGATTATCTTCTTCTTTAGTATGTAGTCCGAAGACTGGTTTGAACCATCTCCAGACTAGGCACCCCCAGACGCATGAGATGTTTGTTTATTCTTGGAAACAATGGTGACAGGGGAGGTTTTAATGCTTAGACGCAACCCGTTGCCTTCCCCAGGTTCAAATCATGAAAACACCCATACCTAACTCGGAATTCGAACCCAGAACCATTGGCTTCAAGGAAGACCTCCGCCTCGAACAGACTGAGCCACCAGATCGGTCATATCATCATAATAATGTTATCAAAATGATTTTAACCTTAATTAATAATAACCATAATTAATCATAACAGAAGGATGTCTCCAATCGGACTGTTATTTATGGAAAGTGATCCATTCATACGGAAATGTAGTTACGGAATCACTTACTGTTATTTCACCCAGGGATGTCGGTCTGTAGTGCGTCAGTCTTTCCGCATCGTGGCCATCGCACGCGGACGGACGCGCTCAGTTCCCGACCTTCCTGCCGCGTATCTCTGGAGCGCCATCTCCTCCAGCCGAGACCTCTGCCACGGTGCGCACGAGAGCGTTTCCGGCGGCGGAGAGGGGGCAGGAAGAGGCGATGGGAAGACACGCGGCGACTAGTGTGAGCAAAAAGATTTGGGTAAATTAAGGTACGAAAATGCTTCTATCGAGCTATTTTGAGGTAAAAGACGTGTAGCTGGTTAATTGGGAATGAATGAGCAACAAAATCAGAATGAACTAGGTTGAATCAGTGTTTAGTCTACCACTGACGGAAATCAATGATTATTGTGTACTCGCGAAATGAGTATACAGGAATTTCAAGTACGATATTGATTTACGGAAAAATAGGACATGCATGATATATCACATCATGAGTAGGAAATAGTATTAATTCGATATGGTATGGGAAATGACATGTATGGAATGTGATATAGCATGGGAAAAGGTTCTAATACGATTAATACCTTAGGAAATGGTTTTAATTCTCATTAAAAACCATTAATTCATTAATAGATGTAGTAGCGTTGTATAAGTTCTCAAAATCACGACAATACATGAAGTCCTTGAAAGTAACATTGCGGAATTAATTAAAGAATGGTAACAAACAAGTGCTAACATCGCGAGGGGCATGTGGGCCAATAATGGCATTGACTCTTCTGGATGGCATTCACTCAAAGTGTTGACGCTACTATTATTTCGGTTTTCACTAAAATTAAACTTTCCCAGGTGTTGAAGAGAAGAAGAAAATTTAGTCGGAAACGTCTCTAGACGTAGAACAGGAAACTTGAAATGTTGGAAGGGGTATATACCTCGCAGCCAGCAAACAACATGAGCAGAAGAAGGCGATGGAGGTGGTGATGAGTTCATTGATGATGATGGGGTGGGGGAGGAGGAGGAGGGGCGGTTATGGCAACGCCGACAACAGTGCAGACCTCGAGGGGAGGTGCCAGAGGCGGAGGGGGCAGTATAAAGCGGCCCTGGACCCCCAAGCGCAGCAGTGGCTTCTGCCCAATACTCCACACAGACACCAGCAGCAGCCACCATGCAGAAGCACTCGCGCCCTCGGACTTCCTCTGCTGTAAGTCACGGGGCACGCATTGCCCTCTAGTGTCAAGTGAAGTGTTCGCGGCGAAACGAGTTATCTCGAAAGACGGGAGGTTAGTGTTCAAAAGTATACAAGATAGGAAGCTGTGGACTCCTGAGAGTGCTGACATGAAGTTTCAACAACTCAAAAATTAAATTTTAAGTTTTCATGCGGAGTTTTTATTTGGAGTCATTACATACAGTCGAGCAGTGATTTTTTTCGTATTTTTATTAAGAAGATTGAGAGTTTCCACAGAAGATAAAGTGCACGAATCATCGGATTAGAAAATGGAACGAAGCTCTTCTGAAAATCGGAGTATAGCAGTGGATGATATTCGATTGGTGTATGAGAAAAAATAACGATGTTACATATTTGTTTGGAAATGAGTTTGTTTCAATTTGAGGTATATTTCATAGCACTCAAATACAAACATCTCACAATAAGATAAAAAATAATCAAAATTATTTGAGGTATTTCTTCAGCCGATAAAAATAACGATTATAAATTTTATTTTGTGCTCATATTACGCTCATCAAAGAGAATGATGGTGCCGACAAAGTACCTTTAGAATTTCAGATATCTGACTTCTTTGGCTGATATTTTGTGATACGTTTACATTATTACTCATGGAATATCCATATTACATATCACTACTTAATTTCTTGAAGTTATCATCATAAATGAACTGATCATGTTTCTACGTGAATTAGTCTCAGAGGATCTGTCACATCGATTAAGAATGAACTTGATACTAGTGAACAAACTCACATAAATTTTGAACACTTAAAACTTCGGTATTCATGGTTCAGAAAAAAATTAGATGAATTGACCTTGAAGAATAGATGGAGGATCAATAAAATAAAATAAATTGCTATAGTATCGTTTCTTTATTAGTAATACTTAGACTGTCACGCATTGGTCTTGTGTGGAGAGCGCATATTTTTCAATGTTAAAAAAAAAAAAATCTCTCGTAGTTCTGGTTCCTCAATCTCAATTGAACCAATCATTCCCATAAGATATAGATAAGATTCAAGACGATTATATGGATTCAGTGCTTTTTTCATTTTCTTGATGGATGCAAATTCTAAAGTAACCGTATGAACTTGTTTGTCCCATCCAAACTGCGTCTCAGTTGTCATAACTATCAACCTGCTATGGCTTTAGCAGAGTACTACAGTGACTTAGGTCTGTACGACTCTGACATTGTCCTGATGAAGGCCATAAGAAGTTGGTCGAAATGTCGGAAGTTATGTCTACTGAAACATAGTTTGTCCCGGACAAACAAATTTATGTTGACTCCGGTCACGAAAGCACTGAAACATGAGGTCTGTTTCTCTAAAGGAACCATGTTCTGAAATATAAAATAGATTATCAGTACCCCAACAAAAATCATTACTCTATTTATACCCTCCTGTCTGAATTTGCGGTTCCTCTGACACAGGGTGCCCAGTATCACAGGATGGTAGTATGCGCACCTCTGTTGGTGTTGGCTTTGGTTTGCGGAGCTGCACATGGGCAGAAGAGACCGCGACCAGCCGTCGGCGATGGCCCCGATTCCCACCTCGACATCCGACCGGACGGCAGCTACGCCTTCGAATATGACACACGTACGTCTCTCTTGTTTGGTTATGTTACTCTACTCACTTTATTTTTGTTTTTCGAATTTCTAATCAATCGAATGCAGAGTAAATGCAATTCATTTAGGTGCGGGATCGGAAATGAAAAGAAATGTGACAGTTTATATTAAAAATAAACTATCCACAAATTTTCTATTTACTTCATATTAAAAAAAACATTTATTCTCTTCGGCACAAATATTTTAGTCACATAAAAATACTGTCACGGTGCTCCGATACTGACAGTAGATTCACAAAAATTTATTTAAATAAATGTAAGTGTGAAAGTTGGTAGGTGCACAAAATATACTGGATAAATGATAGCAATATCTTTCAATGGCATTATGTCATTTTTATTTATTTGTTTATTCATTCATAATTTTTGTGACAACTGGCTTTATTGGAGAGCCATTGCAATAAATTTTAATATGTAACTAAAATATTTATATGTTATCCAACGCCAGATGATTACCTAGATCAATGTCGAAACATCTTGTAGGCCTACTGTACAAATGAAATAAAAGGTGGTGTATATTAAAGTAGTATATAATTAAAATAATTTAAGAAGATAATTCAACGAATTTTTTTCCCTCCACTTTCTGTGTTTTCCTTATTTGTTACTCCTCATTCTCTTTTGGTTTACGATGCTACTCGTTATCGAATGGATGTTTTGGACATAATACGAACATTTTCATGAACAGTTCTTTAATTATAATAAACTGGCACACGTGTGAGAAAAATTTAAACTTCTCCTCCCTCCCCCCAAAAATGGTTTAGTCTTTTATTGGGATGCAGGAATTATACCGAGAGACAAGTAAACACAAAACAAAGAGTTTATTGACGTGAAAGTATTAATGGCTTACCATAACTGTTGTATACGAGTAGAATATACTATTATCTGAGAATACAATCATCTTGCAATTTTTGTTATTGTTATGTGTGTGATACAAAAATATTGTTAGTTTTAAAACTTTGTTAATTTAAAACATATTGTTAGCGAAAAAGCTCTTGAAACGCCTACATAGAGTTAAATAGATTAGTTTTGAAAAATAGAAAAAAATAAACGTGAGAGAGCTGCATATTTGAATTTTTTCACTTTTACCTAAACAATGTATTGAATATTCTTTACCAGAAGCCGGTGAGGAATGGAATCCATTGATACCGTATTCATCATTGTAAGCTTTAGTAGAGGTGTATAAGTAAAGAAAAAGGAATGTAGATTACTGAAAAAGTACGAATCTTATGTATCGATTAGATAAGTCTCCCTTATAAATGGGACACTAGTATTCATTATTTTATTATATCGTCTCTTTACCAATAACGTAGATTCCTTGCATGTTATCAAATATTTATTTCTTCTCTGTTTCTCTTCAGTTCTGTACATTTTCCATTTCTAACGAATCAGTTTGCTCATATTTGTGGACAAACTTCCCTTCCTCCGTCATACTATATGCAATCCCATATAAATGATCTGGTTTCTCTTCCCAATACCCACAGGGATATTGTTTCTATTTTATGACTTTGTGCATATTTCGTTTCTGTTAGAAAAAAGAAATTTAAATCAATATTTTTGGCTGTTAAAAAATTAATAGTACAGGATAGGGATGTAAAATGTTTTGTAGATATTATGGCTTGCTATATGCCATCTATTCATGGAAAAAATCTGCGCCCTCTTTTGTTCATCAACCACAATTTGATCCCTGGATTGGTAATACCAATTATACACCAAGAGAAAATGAATCATAACTTAAAATTTGCCGGATTTATTGTAATATTTTTGTATGGATATTGATTTTACTATAATACCTTGTTATGCAATGTTCTGAATGTAACGCACAAAACCACGTATTTGGAGAAAAGAGTTTAACAAAGCATTAAATTAAAAATTCTCCATTTAATTTTTTGTTACAAAAATTTATAGTTCATCAGTATTCATCTTATAAATACATCTCATAAGCCATTTTGAGCATATTTTAAGATTAAAAACTATTGGATTAAAATAAAACTTGTTACTTGTTTCATAAGGAACGTGAGTGTTACACTTTTTTTCACTATCTGCTTTGTATCTCAATGACTTTATTGCGTAAAATGTCAGATAATAATAATAATAACAATAATAATGACGACGATGATGATAATTTCATTGATAGTGAGAAATTTAAGACGAGAACTAATGCATTTATGCTGCAACTGACGTAGCTAATTGGTAAAAAATAGGTTAAACATCAACTTTGAGAAAAAAAACGTTTACTTTCGAATATTCGGCCAAGTTTTGTTAAAATAACTTTATTTATGTGTAAAAATGATGTTGCATGTAGTGCATTTTCCCAGACTCATTTTTTATGAATTAGGAAAGCGAATGTGGGAGATAAATGATTAGAGGAGCAATATTACCTGTGGTAATTCCAAAGTTATGTTGATGAGCTTATTCTCTAGTAACTCTAATCAATTTATAATGCCTTGTAGACTGTTGTGGTCAGAGTTCATTATTATTTTCATAACATTTATTCTATATTTTGTAAATAACTTGCAGAGTTTGTTTTAATCGAATCATATCAAAATACGAAACGTTATACCACAATCTTATTTAAAGTTTTTGAACTAAAGTATTTAAAATATGTTTCATAAGAAGCAGAAGTACTGTATACGTCAATAGTAAATTTTTGAAGAATGATATTTTGTATTTTCGTACAAATAAATAGAAATGAATTTCTATTTCGGGTGTAAGGGTGATAAGCATAATTTCAATCTGCGATATTAACATTAACAATATTTAAATATAATAATGACATTACTGCTGTCCTTCACCTTCACAATGAAACTGCAAGGCGATATTTCGTTGAAATTCAAAATTTTAGATTTTCATTCAAAATTTTTAAAGGGAAACTGAGTGCAATGTTATTTCATCGAAGATACTATGAAGAATAACTTTTTTTCCTCCTAGTCTTGGAAGGTGATTTGATTATGTAGCTGTTTTCGGTTGCTAGCTTTACGATCTTTTCATAAAATACTTTAGATTGTCCTCCTTTCAAATTACAGATAATGAAGATTCCGTTCGATATTTTATTCAAACATAATTCATAATCCCTCCTCATTTCGTGTTATGGTATTCTTGCTTTAAAACATCTACGATTTCAATATTACTGTCACTTGTGCCTTTATTTACCACGCTTTGTTCGTATTCAACAAGTCGACAAATGTGCTAAGATATGTTGCCATCTTACGTGACGTAAATTAAATATAGAAAGAAAAACATTTTCGAGATTCAGATATTTTGCTTGAATAATTCTTTAAATTATGCGTTTGCCGAAAAAAACATATTGAATTAAATATTCTGCCTTGCGTTGCTGTGGGTATGTGGAATAAAAGAAATGAAGAAAAAACATGCGTTTTACTAAAAATCATTTTTTATTTTAAAGCTAGTGAATTTATTATGAGGTTTTGTATTGAATATCCGGTTCGTATGAGAAAGCAATTCGGTGATATGAAGGTCGATCATTGAGATACTGGAACTGCATACGTCTTTGCTGTTGATTTAATTGTTCTTGGCGTTGTTGAGACGGTTGTGCTGCTCTTCTTTTTCTTCTCAATTAACTCGTAAGGTTTCAAGTCTTTCTGATCTGCCAATTCTTCTGCTCACCTGTGAGAAGTTCTGACTCTAACACGTTCATTTTCGTCTAAACGTTCATCCTCAGTGCGGTTTTGACGTTTTGTGATTGCTTGTCGAGAACTGTGGCCTATGTTCGAACGTGAGCGAGGCATTACAGATGAATAAATAACGTGGTACTACGATACCGTTCAACAATGTGATCTCAACTTAATGGCATTTGGTAGTTTAAAAATCTCAATACCGCTAATACACCTCTAGGAGTAAAATTCATTTTTTACTATTCACAAGTGTGATATCTATATATAATAAGCATATAAAAACACTTTCGTATTCGAATGCTACGTTGTGTTAAAATTTCAAGTCAATCGACCGAGTACTTTCCGAGTTTTGCGAAGACAAACACACGCAGGCTGAATTTTCATATATAAGATTTATTTTATATTGGATACAATTATGGTCTTGCGTATATTTTGAGTTATGCACTTTTGGCACCAGAGGAACTATATTTCCTCGTGTTCGATAAAACCACAAAGAACTAATATAAATTATCGCACAAATATAAGAAACAGTGAGAAAATCGACAATCCTGCTAAATTCTGTAATATTTGATAAACAGTGACGTGACATATAGATCACGTAAGAAGTGTTCTGCGACCTGTGACATCGAAATAGTAAACTGTTCAACGTATCTCTATGCTCAGGATATTCACAGTGATGGACAAGTAGATAAAACAAAGGTTTTAATGCTTTCGAGATATTTCCGTGATTTTTTTTTTGCATATATTTTGTTTAATTAGTAAGTACTATTCTCTTATATTAATAGTCAGATTAGACACTAGATATAATTAAATGATGAATATTGTGAAGATGTATTTGTGTCCTTCAAAACCTTTGGCACATTGTATTTACAAAATTATGAGAATCTTCACAGTTATACGAGTTACCAACGAATGCACCTTTCTTTGGTTCTAAATTTTTGAGTGAAATACATGGAAACAAAGTTTGTTGTAACTTTATGAGTAACTAATGTATGACAGACTGAAATTTTCTTTATTATATTATCGGCTTCATAAATAACATAATGATCTGATTGAACTTGTTTTTGACCTGCATACATTCAGCTAGTTGAATCATTAAAGACGTAACTCGATGTGGAATAGCGTTCTTCATGCTGTTTGCTGGAAGAACTGCTGGTTACCACACCATTCTTCACGCTCCCTCGTCATTATACTTGTTTTGGGACGCACGAAGCGTGACAGACACGTAATAGCCTTCTAACTTATCGTTTGTGGTCCACGTTTTTGATGACGGCGAAAAATTGAAAAATTGATAAATTAACTCATGTTTATACCTTCATGCCCACATGTGGGCATTATTAAGTATGTGAAGGTGCATTGAAAAAAAACTGAAATTAAAATGATACAAAACGAACTTAGGTTGATTGCAATTACCAGAGCTATACCTCACGGATTGTTCCTGCACTAAGTTCTTTTCTGATTAAGAATATTTTTTTTTAATATTCAGATACGTCGCAGAAAAATAACAAGAAACATGAGAACGGTTACGCTTCTCGGCGTAACAAGTTTTTCACTGATTAGCTGAAACATTTGTTGAATTTAATTTAATAATCGTGAATCTTAATGTATTTGTCTGATTAACTGTTGAAATACATTTACTAGTTTGAGTTTTGAAACGTAATATTTAACACTTCACGTTTCGTTTGTAAACTCATTTAATATTGTATGGAATCCTTGGAGAACCAAACCCACCATTCATGTAACAAACAATCAGCCATAAAACAAATATTCTTTGTAAATATCTACAAAATTACGACTAATTCCATCGGAGGAAAATAACACAAAAGGTAATCAAGGAGAATGCTCGTTGTTCTCGTAATGAAGATTCCCCAGCATTTCGGTGTCACTAGGTGAAGTCTCACGCTATAGCACAGCGAGTGGTTGCGCTGGTCAATGTTTGTGTTGGAGAAAAAACAAAGGGGAGGCGTCACTCGCGATTTTTATCGGAGGATTGTTGCGCGTGGATGAAGGACGAGTAACATAATATGCGTTCTACACAAATGATGGTTACTGCACGAATATTACATCAACCTATCTTCGCAAAAATTGGATGCAAGATTCACGTCACATATTATATGTTTACAAGCACGATCTTTTTTGTTTTCCTAGATATTGTTCATTTCTTAACCGGGAAAATAACTTTCAATTTTGGTATCTTTCAATATATTTTTCTCTCATTCTTTTTATTCTTTCATCAACCATGAGATCGAAACAACTGAACTCAACATCCATACGAAATGTTTTGTTTAATACCAAAATTCCACAATGCCCCCTAATCCTAGAATACTCCAAATCAGAATCCAATTCTTTAGCTCAATCCCTAAAATCGCATTAAAAAAGAATTATTTTTTAATTATTAGTAACTCATTGAAATTTAAATTAAAATGAGTTAAATAAGAAAACAAACGCAAATGTTCTTTGTCTTTCCTTGTCATATTCCATTAGCGTAAGCATAGCATCTTCTGTTGGCTTGGAATCTGTAGTGTGTTTCACATAATTTACTATTTTCTTCCAGATAATTTAAAATCTTTACGCTCGTCCATTTGTCCAGTATTTCCCAAGACTAAGTAAAAGTGTAATTGGCCTGAATGAGGTTGTCTTTCCTAAATTCCTGTCTCCCCTTTTAATAATACTTTTAAGACACCCTTCTCCCATCAAATTATTGTTTGTTTGTTTTTAATTTAAACTTACACACACAAGTAACATTCAGTGTACTACGTTCTTTTAACCATGTCATAACGTAGTATGTCTTTCCTCTTATTTTATTTTTTTATTTTTCCTCTTCTTCTCTGGTATGAAAGTTCAGAATATAGAAACTATCCTCCCGTTTTATATGTAACCCTTAGCTCTTAATAAATTTTATTTATCGTCCAAAAATTGTGTAAACAGTGTTTCATTCTCTATTAAATTTGCCCCTTCTAATTCCATTACATCCTTCCGAAATAGATCATCAATATAGGTTTTCCTCTCTTTTCCATACATAAATTGTGTTCACATGTATCTTATCCTTTCCACAGTCACTACTTTCCACTTTTTGTATTCACCTCAAATATTCATTAAATATTCGAGACCAGTTAAAAATTACGAAATTTGATGAAACCGCCTTTTCTTTCTTTCTTTAACGTCCTAAATATTTGTAAATTTTCTCTCATTTGTACTTTTGATCCAGCGAATTTGCCATGCGTGCATAACTCCATATTTTATTTCGAGACTTTCTATTATTATCATAAAGAATTTGGTTATTTACTATTATTATTTTCCCCTATTTTCAAAATTATTTTGTGTTTATAAAACAAGTCTACTAGTAAGCTCCCAATCGCATTATTTCTACCCAACATTTCCATAATTATTCCATAACACCCCGCTGCACCCTACTGCCCGCCATTATGTCCGCAGGTGATGCCACGCGTCATCGTCACACGGCCAAGGCGGGGTCTGGGGGTTCCCCGGTGGCAGGAGAGTATCGAGAGATCGACACTGCGGCGCCTCATCGCGACCGTGTCACGCAGTACACAGCTGGGGCCAATGGCTTCCGCGTGAAAGGAGCGCATATCGCACGGCGCATGAGTCTCTCACAGGTACGTAAAGGCGGGTTTTGACGCCGCGCGCACCTCACTTTACACTCACCACAGCCTTGTAGAGTTGGTAAAGCCCATGAGAACGCCACTAATCTTTTTCCGAACACCATCTCATGGTAAGGTATTATTAAAACAGCTTCCACCCCTCTTCCTCTTCTACCCACAAGAGGTGACGTGAAACCCGATAGCTGCCTCGGAATTTTTTTTCAATTGTCACTGCTGCTCTTACATAAGTCTCGATGGCATATTGCCTGCCTCACTTCTGGATGAAGAGGCGAGACAAAGGTAAACTGAAGCTCAAAGTGCAAAGAACGTTTTTGGTGTTGGTGTGAAAAGTACGTGAGGCGATATTTGTGGAAGTATTGACCCTAGGTCAGACAGATAAGGCTCCGAAGGGGGTCTGCGGGATGTGAGCTGATTCTGCTTAACGTTGTGAGGGTCACAGGTGCATATTTCGGTGCATAAGACGCAGTAAGTGCTCGAAATGATAAGTAAAGCGCTCTGCCAACTTGGCTTGCGACAAGACTTCATTACGTTCATCTATGTCCGAGGAAGTGCAAACCAAGGAGAGTCAGAGCAATGCAGCAGTTCAGTATCGCAGTATCTCCAAGAAACGCTTTTGTAACCATATGCACAGAGTGGAAACAAAAGATGTAGACGAGATCGCCATTAGTGGACGTATATGATTTTTACTCATAATGAGTTGGAAGCATCCACCTTTTTAATCGCGAGCTAAAACTTACCAAATGGATTTCGGCATCAGCTTACACTACGCGAGTAACTCGCTCTGAAGCCCTTTAAAGCCCGTACCTAGTCTGATTGTCTCCCTCACACGCCAGATATCGGAGTGAGGGACACGTATATACGAAGAGAGTTTGCTCATTTTAACAGTACTTGTGGGTTTAAATTGTGAGCTATGCACTATAAAAATTAAATATTTTTAAAGGGGCTATAAAATAATGAAGACAAACACTCAAGAAAAATAAATATCTAATATAGTAGCGCTTTTTTGTCGCGGTGATTCGTCTTTGGGAAAGATAAGTTTTAATATTATTTTTATATCAGCCCTTGCCACATAAAGATTCACGAGCAAAAGTAGCACTTACTCAAGAAAGTATGTACAACTTTTTTCCTCCCTCTCAACTGTAAAGGCAACTCAAATTATTACTTCAAAACTATAACTTTCTGTTCATTTCCTTTTCAAATATTATTCTCGATGGGAATTTCTTTTAGAATTTTTATTTAAACTCTTATATTTTTATGAGAGTTTAAAATTTTTTATATTGTTTAAATTACTCGTCTGGTCAAGTTCCTAACAATAAAAATATTGAAACAGACTGTTCGCTCATTTCACTTTTTACTCAACTTCAATAACACCTTATTTCTCCCAGTGATTCTCCCTTCTATTTGTTAAGTTAATTATACAATTTGTTATTCTTCTTTCACCTTTGATCTAGACCTATGTCCAAATGTAAATATAGGTAAATACTTAACATTCTGTGTAAAACAAGTGTCAAAACAACATATCCACACTTTCGTGCATGGTTTTAGTCACGTAAAATTACATTCTTCCTCTTGGCGTATTCTAACTGGGAATCGTCTAGGAATACGAATTATTGAAACTTAACGTTGATGAATATCTGAATCATTCATTCTTCTGGTATTTTCTTACTTGCTTTTTAACTTTCACCTCTGAGAGTTTGATAATTTATCAAATCAGTATTATTTTCCAGCTAGTCAGTATTTTGCACCAGTTAACTCAGTTGCGTACGGACTTGGGTCACACCTGGCTGTTATCGTTGCAGCCAGTCAGTATGTTTCCAGCAAATACAATTTACTTAACCGTTTCCTACTGAAATACAGATGAGCTCTGGCTCTGTGAATTCGTGAAATTTAGATGGGCAATCTAGATACTACATCGTGTAAAAATTGCTCCCTCCATAGTTGAAAGTATTTTTTCCAGATGTCTTCTGAGACTTCCCGGTCTTGTATTGATCTTTGAATATAATTAAAGTATTAGAAACGATCACAAACACATAACCAAGTTATTTTTTCTTCAATTTGTGTATAAAGTAGACGTTAAACCAACAAGTTCGTGATTTTATGAATATCATTTTAAGGTATTTTTTTAAACCCTCGGTAACCGAGTACCTTCGATTATTTAATTGATGTTATATGTGGTAATTTCGAATTAACTGTAATTCACGGTGTTTCAACTTTCAGCACACCGGAGCAAAATGCTCCATTGTGTAGTTTATATCTCCATTTACTTTATTCTCGAGTAATTTTCCGTTTTGTCGTCTGGGGCTCTCCGTGACCTCGTTTGCGTGGGGCTTTTTAGAGATAATAGGGATGAGTGTATCATTAGATGTTTATCACTCAGTGCTTCTTCTTTGACCTTCAGTGGGCACTTCCCATACAAAAATAACCATCCCTTATCCACAAAGGAGAAAGAATTATTTCTTTTTTTTTTCACTGTGGGTTTTTAACAGCTTCTTCTAACAGCAATGAAAGAAAATTCAACATATGATTATAGTGACTATGTAAAACAAATTAAACCAATTTTCAGTTGGTTGTTTATAAACATATCAAGATTTTTTTGTTATGAGTCTGTTTTGCAATTGAAAACAATTATCTTTTTTCTTGTTAACTAATTAATATTTCTTATAAAATTCATGATTCAAAATTTCAAGAATGGCCCAATATAGTTTAGTTAAAATCCCATGAAGATAATTTTTTCTTAAAGAAATTATTGGAATGAACTCCACTTCTTTGCATTTTATCGAGTCAAGTACCCATCTTTTGTACAGGTATTTTCCATTATGTACGTTCATGCACGAATTTGGTGTTCCATTGAAAACTTTTGAATGTATATTTGAAGGATTCTAGTCCAATATATGCATCCTGGTTCGAAATTGTCAAGTAATCGTATTCATTTCTTTTATTCTTTTTTAAGATTTGTTTGAAAAGTTTAGAAGAAAACACTAGTGGAAATCAAGTGTTATATAGTCGTATTTCATTTTTATTTCTTCGTAAGCGAATTCCAAAGTAGATAAAAGAATTGCATATATTAATTTTTTGTATGTGTTAGTTCAATACTATAAAATAAAAATCTGTTGTATATCACAAGTTGCTGATGTCTATTATATATTACAAATATATTTAATTTTGTTGCCAGGAAATGTATATTTTCTTCTCTTAAGTAAGTCTACTCACTGATTGAATTATTTCGAATATCTGTTGCTTGAAAATCGGAAAAAGTAATCGATGAAATTATCTGAAATTTCAAAGGACTCATTTGAAGGATTATTGGTACTAAAATACAAAGTGTGGTTAATATTGATGAGTTATAACAGCAGAAAAACAATTAAAATTGACTGCTATTCAGTAGATATAAATCTTCATTCGCATGACTGTTGACTATGAAGCTTTCTAATGTGTCCAAGAGTTCAATTGCGTTTCGTTGAGACGGACAATACACTGAGCGTATAATCTAAGTGACGGAATCGTAGAAGAGAAATTATAAGGTTTTGAAGAACATTGTTTTCAAGTACATAAAAGTGAAATGAAAACCAAAGAATTCAGGGGTCTTAACTTTGCACGTTGTTTCTTAAGCATTCTAGGTTAAGTGATTACTTCTTCGAGGATGTTAGAAAAAATCATTATTAAGAATATAAGCCTATAATACTGAAGACTGTGTCTATATTGTACGTTTTCTTCGTGTTAATTAATTTTTGAAATGACCAAAAGTGGAAATTTAATATCACGAAAGTAAAGAAATATGGAAATTAATACATGAATTCAGAATATTATACCAGAACACAGGGTAGCGCGGGGCAAAATGATCGAAACAAAATCCAGTCCCGTGGGCAAGTGTTTTAATACCAGAATATCCAGCAATGATTATTTTAGTTTCTTTTCAAATCCCGGGCAACGACGGTTAGTTCCACTGATAGTTCCATAAAAGAAAGGTAGGACACAATACAAAATTATAGAGGCACTTCTCATACAGTGCCAAAGCATAATCGTCATTGGTTCTTATAACACTTCATTCACCAGTACTTCACTCTCTGAGATCCTCCAAGTGGTCATAGAGAGTTTTTAACTGCTTGTTTGGTAATTATTTTTGGCGCTCCAAAAATACCCATCAGTGAAGAACATTCAAAAGAGCCAGAAACTCCCAAAACATTCTTCCGCAATGACTTAATACAACGCAAAGTGCAAAGATTAGACGGTACTATGAAGAAAAAAGTTTAATTAGAGATATCGTCACTACAACAAAAGAAAACTTTTTTAATTTAGATGTACCCGGTAATGTTCATATAGGAGGCAGGATGTGAAAGGAAATATTTAAGGAAAGTAAATATCTCAAAATACTAGAGACAGACCAAAATCGAGATAGAGTACACAGGAAAAACATCCATAGGAGGACTATAATTGCATAATTGTCTTTGATTTTTTTATCTTCTTGATATACGTGTAACACGTAAGCTGTTTATAAACAATTATTTCGATACTCATTGTTCCCTCGTGAATTTAGTCATGATATAGCGAGGATTTAAGAAACCTTCCAAAATTGTTTTCCTTGCGTCGTCTGTCATGTCAAAGAGATCGAAGGTTTCTTTTTTCGACCCACACATTATTCTCCATTCATATAATGAAATTAAATTTTAACAAGTTTGTCGAAAACATTACAACAAATTTTTAAAATTGTTGTTAAAACTTTGGAATTCATTAAGTTGGATTAAAGTGCCCTGGTTTAAGAAGTGCATTCAAATAGCACAGTGGGTTGTAATAAATTCTAGGTTTACTAATGTTTTCTTTCTATTTTCCTTTCGTTATGAGATGAAAAAAAAAGGGTTGAAATTCTTGTTTCCTAAAATACGTACTATACTAAACCTCAAGAAAGCAAAGTCCTTTTGGACCCACGTGATCATGAAACTTTAAGCGTGAAATAGTAATATTATTCTTTATTCGCAGGTTCCCATTCCATACTCACCACCAGTGCGCCCTGATTCGCCCAACTATCAGCCATCTTATTCGGGGTACAGGGATCCGAACAACGATCCTAGTTACGCTTTTGGGTTCAAGACCAGCCAACAAGCACGACGTGAGCAAAGTGACAACAGGGGTAAGTGTAAATTCTTTTACAAAAACGCTTCTATAAACTATTAGACTTTTCCTAATAAGCGGAGACGAATAAATAAATTATAAGTTATGACATTTTTTGGACGATCGCAATTATATTTTTATTGAGTTTTACTACAATACAATGTTTCAACTCGAGTGTAAAACACAATGAAAATATAATTGCGATCGTCCAAAAAATGTCATAACTTATAATTTATTTATCTTGATTATATAATGGGAGTAAATAGTAGAATTAGTGTCACTAAAGAAACGATTTTTTTAGGTTTACTATATAGTATATTGGTATATTTGGTTGTTTCAATGTTTGTCCAATACACAAATCTAAACCATTCAATATATCTTTATCACTCTTGGTATTTATCACTCTTAGCAACTGTATGTAATGGTCCATACAAATCCGTACAATATTCTATTTTTTGTTTGTCTTGGTCGATAATAACAGTTCATTGAGCAAAGAGTTTGCAAGGTTAGAGGAATAGGAAGGGGGAGGGGGTTTCTGTGGTCGTCTATTTATCAAACTACGTGACTTTTGAGAAGAAGTCGGAAGGAGACCAATTCAAATCACCATTGACGCTGGGTGAATTCAGTCAGTAAACTATAAATGCGAAAGAACATTACTATTGTACCTTGATTTATATTTCATCCTGACACCCTGAAATTAAAAGAGATACGGAGATCGAGTACGAGTCGTCACCCCCTGCAGAAGTTGTGCTTCAATATTTCAATTTACATTTGTTGTAACATATTTAACTTAAATACACGAGATGTATTATGTAAGAGTACATTTTCAGGATCCAAAAACAAGTATTGATCTCATGAAGTAGCATTTTTGTCTGATGCATGCTTGATGAATTAAACACTATTTTTTACGACGTGAGACTTAATTTCAAATCTTTGAAGTGATCATCCAACATGATATTTGGATGAGTTTTTCATCAAGCAAGGTGAAAAATGAGAGAAAATTTCAAGGGAAACAAATAGAAATAATAGAAATAGAAAAAAAAATTTAAATAATTTTACAAATTCGCATTATATTATTTACACATCGCAAACGAAATTAAACAGTATCACACTTCTTTAGAAATACATTGGTTATAGGATACTGCCCAGCTTTGTCAGTTCTTCGGTTCGTAGGATTTCGAATTGGATAAAGTGTCAACTTTTCACAAATGGTTGGAGAGCTCAACTAAGTCTGTAAATTAATAGAGTATATCCCCTTCTCCAATACAGAAATCACCGACATACCAGTACGCATTTATTAAATAACTTCTTTTATAAATATTAAATCCGCCACTGGCCTTGGGCTCTTGGTCGGAATTGATGGGATGGTCCCTTGCTTGTTTCCGGAAAATAGTTTAGTTTATTATCCCCCACGTGGTCACACTCGGTTTGCAACTGCTATTTTGACAATTAAGTTTAAAGTTTATAAAAGAAAAATCACATTCACCTACCGCTTCATGTATTCAAATTTTTGCAAACATTTTTTTTCGGACTCAAGAGAGGTGTGGCCATATGACGTTTTGAAAGAATGAGAGAGTGCTGAAAAACTCTGAAGTCTCAAGACACAAAAATTATGTCATCTAATATTATTTTTACACGTAAATACAGAAATGACATTCCAGTTAATAACTAAGATATCATTACACTACGACGAATCGAACTTTTGCCCCGCGCGCACTATCCTACAGTAGAAAAACTCTTCATACAATTCAACGGGAGAAGGCTAGCCAATTTATCTTCAAGAAAAATTTATTTGATTCTTAGATAAATGACTAAAGGGAATAGAACGAAAAAATACTATTTTACTGTTATTCATTCACACAAATATTATTAATCAATCAAAATTAATTTAAACATTTATATTAGATGTTTGCTTAACGCTATATTATCAATGGAGTAAATCAGTGAATTGTTGAGCAACATGAAAATGTCTAATTCTGGACAAGCGCAATTTTTAACTGATTTTTTACAAATTATTTATTCATTTATTTTGTGCCTAAATTGAATATACATTTTCTTTGAATTCCGGAAGTTTTGGCAATATGAAACAAACAAACGAATTAAAAGGTTAAAAAGAAGACCATATCATATTCAGTCGATATTGAAGGTGTTGTTATAAGCATCCATTCAATCCCACTAAAAAGAGATTGCATTTGTACCGCAATGAACAAATGTGTCAATCTATAAATTAGAGAACAACTAGTTGTGTTGATACGCTCGTCCTAATCAATTGATTTACTAATAGGAACAAATATACTCGTATCATTAATGAATAAATAAATAGATAAATAATGTTGTTATAAGCATAATTTTAGAGCTCTGTTTCAAGGCAAGAGAAAGAAAATTTCATTCACAATTGCTAAGAACGTAACTGATTTCAGATAGCGAAACGTTGATTAATTTGCTGAGATTACAATGCTGGTAAAATTATGTTGTTTTGTGCTGATTCTCCGTGCATGATTGTCATTTCCTTCATTAAATATTCGTTATATAGCGATTGTGGCGCTTCAAGTTGATGAATCAAATTTTTCTCAAAGACGAGTGCTTTATAAATGTAAATTATTTTGAGTTTTCTCAGCGACATTCATTCAAGAATCTTGAAAGGGTAAACTGTAATAATCCACGAATCTAAGGAGGTCAATACTGAATTGTAATTACGCGCTTCGTCATACTCAAGGACAAACGTGAACGGAAGCAAAATTATTAATTTTATAAAACGTAAAAAGAAACAAGGCGACTGAATTGAGACATCCGTTGTGTCATTGTGTCAACGAAGTTTCCCCAAGGTCATCAGTTTCCTAGGTTGCCCAAAAATGATGTATTACCAACAATTCGTAAGAGTATTCTTCAATAAAATTTTATTTGAACCCAGTTTAAGGCCAGATCGGTTCCGGGATTGGCAACCGTGAGTACAGTTATATATAATAGATTTGTCACGCTCAAGATATCTGACCTACTTAACCACCATCAATAAGGTTTTTATAAAGTTATAAATATGTTTTTGGAAGTTGAAGTCGATCGATGCTCAGATGTGAGGATGACTCCAGTGGTAGATAGGACTATAGGGACTTTACACACACACTCCATATTCCATGTGCGAAGATAGTGATGATGATAATGATTATTATATTATGTTTTTTCGCCGCAAGCGTGTAGGTTAAATTTTCAACACGTCCTTTATTAAGCTCTCTGCTTGTTTCACTCGAATCTATAAACGAATTCTTCTCCGAACTGTAGGAGTAAATTTGAGAGAGCGGGAATGTATTTCTGTTGCACTCATAATTCAGGTTACACAGTTATTGAAGGGTATTCCCAGACTCATAACCGAAAGTTTATTTATGTTAACTTTCAAGTTCTTTGACTTTACAGTATCTTCAATTTGTTCATTGGGTTCATTCCTCTGGTTAATTAATTAATTGTGAATTAATAATATTTTATACGGGTAAAGTGCATTCATTACAATGTGTACACATTTCAGATGTTGGACTCTCATGCCTTTCTGTTTCACAATAAACTTGCCACACTATCTCTTGCTCTTCTCCGTCGTGTTAAAAAAACTAATTATTGGAAGAAAGCGAGTTTCCAAGCACGAACTCGCTGCGAAAACGTCTACCTATTCCTCCTGGAAACTCCCGAATCAGTCAAACTCAGTTCAAAACGGCACGTTGTTCAAGAAAGATAGCTCATAGCTCATATACCCTCTCGTATAAACCCAGGTACAATTGTGTTCTTGTTCCTGTAGGTTCATCTGGTTGGAGCGTCCTTCTGGCTATGTTTGTTTACTCTCCTGGTGTATGGTTCTCTGAATCATTATTACCATTTATCAATACTTTTCAACTCAACTTGCTCCCTTCTCAAATCTGTTGCCTAACCTTAAAAAACAGATTCGAAGATATTGCGCAGTTAAAATAGTGGGTTTAGTGATACATTCCGTTAAATTAAGGGAGTTTTGGTAAAATTAGCAAATTTTCAGCGTGTTTTAATCCTATGTTTCCAGGGAACTTGAAACCAATGTCAAGTTTTTTTGAAAGGTTCGTAAGAAGTTTTCCTTCCCACTAACTACAAATACGTCAATTAATAATATTCAATAGTTTCTACGTGAAAGTTTTTTCGCAATCTTTTCATGTATGAGAACGTATTGGAGTTTTAAACACGTGTTAAACAAGGTTAAATATCAGTGTTTTAGGTAAAATCCTAAGCAATTACTGGTCGCTTTCATGAAAGTCTTTGCAGTAATTATAATTTTCACAGACGAAAAATACATGCTTTTTACACTCGTTCTTTCATACGAACCAAGCGTCCTCGTACGCATTCCCAAAGTGCTGGTTCGGTACATGAATATTCCTGGAGCCCGTAATTCGTCTCCTACTCTTCAACGCCATTCAGTCTGCGAAGCGATTCGACGCGTCACGTCACACGTCACTCTCGTCACGGTTCCGTAGTCTCCCATTGTCCCAAATGCTAATGACGGTAACGCGTGCGTGGGTGGATGGTTGTGATGAGGTGTAGGAGGGAGCGGGGGAGAGGATCAGACTGCACGCAGTGTCTCACGAACAGCAAGGCTACGCAACGAGCTAATCAACGAACTTGCTAGCTTGGCGGCTCATTACCAGGGTGCGCGGCCTCGCACGGACGAACTTTTCCGAGATTTCCCGTCTGTGCTGCTGCTGTCGCACCGATGCACTTACCTCCGCTGGCGTCTTCACTTGCAGGATATCCGGGAGCATCACTCCCCCCCCTCCCCGTCCTGCAGTGCGTCCGGTTGATGTTAACATCTAGTGGACAAGGTGGTTTTCCGGGTGCAGTGTGGCCTTAGCTATTAGGCGCAGATTTCGTCTGTTCGAACGCGTAACGCTATGTATACAATTCTGACGATGCTTCCTTCTTCTGTGAGCTTGGCCTTAGAGAAGCGTCAATGAAAATTTATACGAGTGTATCCGGGTGTTCCGCAAGTATTTTCATTCTAAAGGCGATTTCAAGGACTTGAGCTGAGATACCATTTGTTCTACACACTTCCGTGTAATTTAAGTGGTTTTAGATTTCATTATCTTTTAGCTAAAATTAATTAAATTCCTCGAGACTGCTATCAGGAAGAGATAATGCGGTTTCTTCATCATAGTCTGCGTTTTCCTCAACTATGTGCAGTTCTCTTCACTGTAGCCTAATACTCTTAAATGTAGTCATGCAAAATGTTCTTTGCAAAACGTCCCGGAAACAATACATCATAATCAAAAATGAAACTGATATTAGAATAATGTAACAGAACTTCAACGAACAGTTTCTCGCAAGATGTCGTTTCCTTGAGACTTTTCGGGCAACAATATATCAAAACTAAAGTTAAAATTTATTAAAGAACTCTGAACATAAAATTAATATGAATGCTATAAATGATTAAATTTGTTTACGATAGAGATCATATATCATTCACTGTATTGATAACATGTAACAACCGAATTTTTGTTACTTACAAACGATTCATTTAATTTGAATCGTCCAAATCAGCGCTGTCCAACTTCTCTTAGCTCATGGGTCGTTTTCTATACACTTTCGATCGATCGGACCTGCACGGGATGGAGTTTGGCAAAATGTTGCCCGACGAATAAAACTAATGGGTTATATTTATTTATTTTAGCGTGATATTTTTGTCATTTCCTAATTTATTATTTCACTTAACATGTTTTCATATTGCTATGTATGACCAGGTAATTTCGATTACCATTCTCTATTTTCTCTCACTAAACATGTCATGTCACATATTAATGCTGTTAGCATAATTTTATAAAACAATCGTGCCCCCAAACGTTTGGCGAAGAATTTGATGTAAAATGTACTATAAACGTTTCGCGGGCCACTAGTTGGACTGAATTGATTTGATGTAAAACTATCCATAGCGCAAATATGTACAAAAATTCAATAATGATAAAATATTTCTAGAACTGCTGTCAAATTATAACGAAACAATTTCTACCATTATTTATTAGATTATAACCACAAAAATTGGTTATTCCTCAACGCTCTACGTTACGAATTCTGTATACTTTGAGGTTCGTTGATATACAATGGTAGGTATAATTGTAATAATTTCAATTGGTAGCCAAAATATCTGAAATTTTATAAAGCCAAAATTTTATTTTGATTCCATCATTAACCGGAATTCTTTCAGATTCAACATATTCACAACATAACTAATGTTTCAATATTCTATAACATATAAAGAAATGTTCTTAATTGACATAGGGTTATAATGTATGTATTACTGATTTGAGTCTGTTATAGTGTCTGCTTTTATGTATTCTTAAATAGCCCTAATGATGGGGTCAGTAAACTTCGAAATGTAGGTAAACCTGTAATCAACTGTATTTAATGAAAGAGAGTCTGTTACATCTTTATTAAATGAAGATTTAGAAAAGAGTAATTCTATAAGTTGATTGATTGTATATAATTAAGACATTTAGTAGGTTGAATGATTTTGTTAAAATATGAATAAGACAATCGAAATATAAATATTGTAAAGATAATGTATAAATTTATGTATAACATTATATTAGCACATTCATAATGTTCCAATTGAGACAATATTCTTTGTTGGACACGTTAATCTCCGTGCCATAATTGTTATTTCTATTGGTGCAATTCCAAAAACCACTTACAACTATGTATTTTTACTGTTTTGTAACAATGAATAGTTGGTATACGTTGGCAATGTACCAATCTATTTTTATCTCTTAATGAAGTATGTTGTTTTCAGTGAAAAATCCTACAAAAGCACCCTCATCAAAGAAGTGTCAAAACTCTCGCATTTCATCAGTTTGTGAACCTTTTTACTTACTCATATACGAAGTATGTCCCAAATTGAACGCAAGATTTAAATTTGCCGCCATTTATGTAGTGAAGTGTTGACAACAACAAAAAAAAAACAAATCGACAGCTGACAGTTTAGGGTTAGTAAAAATGGAGCGTTACACGATAGAAGAACGTGTCTTCATTGTTGAACAATATTTCAAAAATAATGAAAGCTTGGCGGCCGCAGTTCGAAAATTTCATACAAAATATGGTCGGAATAGTGTTTTAACTTCGTCAACTGTGAAGAGATTAGTTGAAAAATTTCGGGAGACAGGATCCGTTGGAGACGCCAAACACACTGGTCGTCCGAAAACAAGTCGTTCAAATGTCAATATCGAAGCAGTGCGTGAGAGTGTCGGTGACAATCCAGGAACCTCAATTCGGCGTCGTGGACAAGAACTGCAAATTTCAAGAAGCTCTCTGCAGCGTATACTCTCGAAAGATCTGTGTCTCCATGCTTACAAAATTCAATTAACACAACAACTGAAGCCTAATGACCATGCACAGCGACCATCTTGCGTTAATTTTGGGACACCCTTTATAAAGTGATGTAATAGTGAACAAATTCGAAAGCGAAATTTCGACGGAAATGTCCGTTTTGGTTATGCCTGATTCAGAAAAAGTGGCTTTTGGCATAACGTCCGTCCTTCGTCTGTCCGTCTGCGCGCAGCGATTCTGAGTAAACGGATGAATATATTTAATTCATATTTCGTATTTACAGTAGTTACTTGTATTCGATGCACGTGCTCCAATTTGTCTTTACTTAAAAACAAAGGGTACTTCGCACGAAGGTCAAAGTACTCTTTCGAATATTTTTTTAAATCGGCTCCAACGACTTTGCTTCAATTCTCTGTACGTAAGGTACAATTAGTATGCATTACATCCGTATTAGTGGTATTTCGCTTGAAAGACTTGTATTAGTGGTATTTTGCTTTGTTATAGATGCAGTAAAATAATTTATGTCTGCTACACTTACACATAAGTTTACTGTTTCAAAAAGCTTGAATAATATTTAGCAGTGTAAATGGACTAACCTGACGTAGAATAAATACACTTTTCGTAAACTGAAATGAAAGAAATGATAATGATAAAATACATGTGACAGCAAACGCACTGCAGAAACGAAAATACATCAATTTATGTCTACAACGATATTACATTTACATAACACTTTTACGATATTTTTGTCTCTCTATGCTACAGATGGGAAAACGTATATGAGAAAGTATGTACAATGGTTTTGCACCATTAGTTTCACATTTGCATTAAGACTATGACCAACTCACTGAATGTAGTTTAATAAAACAATTGTTTTCTAATTGTCATTTCTCAGTTAAGTCTCTTGTTGCAAAGAAAATACTTTTCAATCGCTTGTGGGTAAATATCCGATATTGGGGTGATGAACCGGTATAAGGTTGTTTAATTTCCAAAAAAATGTCAGTGAAAATGTTAAAATAAGGAGAAGGAGGAAAATTAAAAAAGCTCATGCTGACGTAGACTATACTCTGTCAATTCACAGTGTAATTGATACTATCCATTCATTTCAAGTTTTATATTTGAGAAAAACTGGAAAGTTCGGAATTTTACCCCACTCTACGCTATTTATAATACCTGAATACATCGCCTTTTCTTCCTCTACTTATAATACATGGACACACTTCCTTTTATTATTTATTCATGTGTGTTCTATACATCCTAATACAACATTCCTAAGTCAGCGTTCGTACCAATCATTATTTCATAATTATTCAATTTTGCCTGTGTTAGTTGTAAAACATCGGATATTTCATAACGAAAAATATCCTTTGTTGCATTATTGTAACCCTAATGAAAAATGTTAAGTATATCAAAACGATGGCTTAGAAGAAAATTGTATTATTTGGGCCTAAACGTGAAAATCTACATTGATTATGAAAATAAAAAAGTTCTCGAAGTTATTACAAACCTGAAACAGAAACTCATTGAAACACTTTCATTCACGGAAAATTCTTATATATAATATGAGAAAAGAATGTAACACCATCTTAGTATGAATCCTAGAAAAATTTGATTATACTTTATATCTATCTACTATTTAATTGCATTTCAGTTTTTACAATTTCCTTTCCCAATGTTTCAGAAAAAATATTGCACGTCTATAAACAAGCAAGAAATATCCCTTTTCTTTCATTTGTTAAAATTTGTTTGTATACTAAATACTAGGTTCTCTGTAAAAATTATTACAAGCATTTCTTACGTATGATAAATGAATGTTAAAATATTGTCATGTGTGCAGGGACAGTGCACGGCACATACGAGTATCGTGATGACGTTGGCGAGCTTCATCGCGTCCAGTACACGGCTGGTAAAGATACCGGTTTTATTGTGCACAACGAGGTACCTGATGGCCGGGAGCGCATTGGACCACTGTTCGCCCAAGCGCCCAGTCGCCCGGGACAACGTGCACGTGGTCGCTCTGCTGTGCGCGTACGTCCCGATGGATCCTTTGACTTCACTGCCGCCGGCCCAAATATGCGTCACCAGGAGGTAAGCAACGCTCAAGGATTCCGTCGAGGCTCCTACACATACGTTGATGACCGTGGTGTTCAGCGCACCGTGGAATACGAAGCCGGACCCAACATCGGTTTCAAAATCATAAATTCTCACAAAGGACCCTCAGCATTCCCACATGTTCCGCCAACGTATTACCCAGGACCGATATTTCCAAGCAAAGGAACCACACCCAGACCATCAGGTAATGACGACCTCTTTGGATTTTCTGAGGGATTCAATTCGGCAGAGTCTGGTCCGAGCGTGAAACCTTCAAAGAAACCGGGATCTCCGTCCAGCGATGAATCCATCGAAAACACGTCGTTTGGAGATGACGGACTCTGGGGTGGTGGTGGAGGTAGTGGAGGCATAGGAAGCGGAGGAAGTGGAGGAAGTGGTGGTGGGAAAAAACCTTCGTATGGAAGCAGTGATGCAAGTAGTGGAGGTGGCGGAGGCGGCGGTGGAAGTGGAGGCTCTGATAGCAATGAAGAAGACTTTCTGGTGCACTTGGGAGAAAATCACGACATGTATGGACCGCGCCCGACTGGCAGCTACGGCAGTGGCGGTGATAGCAGCCCCGACTCCAAGCCAGGTAATGTGTTTATGGGCCAGCAGGAGTTGCACCGACCTGGTGGTGGAACCGATGACGATTTGTTCGGGCGGCCTGGGACGGGGACACAAGGGAGTGGAACGGACAAGGAAACTAACATCGGTGACGACGATCTGTTCGGAGGTGGTGGCGGAGGTCGACCCGGGAGGCCGGGACCGGGCCGTCCCTCGGCCGACAGCGGAGAATTCCTCGGAAGCCTTCCGAACGGGCCGGGCGGTCGACCGGGCAGTGCTTCACCGACACGGAAACCGGGCGGTGGGATCGTGGCTTTCAGTGATAGTGACATTTTCGGCCCTCCAAGCGCTGGGAGACCAGGGAGCGTCGGAACGACTGACTCGGACTTGTTCGGAAGCCTTCCGGGGAGCTACGGCTCGGGTGGTGGGGACGGTGGTGGACTTCTTCCCTCTTATGAACCAGACCCGTTCGCAGATCCAGTTTCTCCATCGAGGCCAAACAATTTATACGGTAGTGGGGACGTGTATGGTCAAAGTTATATTCCCGGTTTCACTCCTGGAGCTCAATCAGGATTTTCTCCAGGATCTGCGACTGGAGCTATAAATAGGCCTGATAATGACCCACTATTCGGTTCCCTATATGGTCCCAATTACGGATCGGGTTATGGAAATAATCCAGGGTCAAATTTCGGTTCGGGACCCATTAATGGAAATGGGAATAGGCCAGGTGCCCTTCTAAATAATGGTCAAAACGCTGGTTACGAAAACGGGTTTACTCCGGGTTATAATCCAGAATACGAATATGGGGCGGGATACGGTAATAACTATGGGGTAAATAACGGCTATATACCGGGAAGCGGAAATGTGTACGGTCCAGGATATGGAAATGGATATGGTTCAGGGTATGGAAATCCATACGGAGATAATTACGATAACACGCCCAATATACGACCAGTAGCCCATCCGGGATCTTATCCTGCTTCTAGACCACCGTTTAGTCCAGAATATGTGCCAGGTTACATTCCCACCGTTAGGCCATCTCAACCTAATGATGACTTATTTGATTCCCCCCCTCAGAGACCAACAGGAACTAGGCCATGGCAACCTCAAGGACCTGGCCGACCAAATATAAACGATGAGTATTTTGGAGACCCATTCTTGAGACCTGCAGGGCAAGGGTTCCCTCCCAGTTCAGGGTATAGACCTTCCGGGGGCTACGGTCGTCCATCAGTTGACGA
Organism: Laupala kohalensis; assembly: GCA_002313205.1. Lineage (NCBI taxonomy): Eukaryota > Metazoa > Arthropoda > Insecta > Orthoptera > Trigonidiidae > Laupala > Laupala kohalensis. Next base: position 100,284 of record NNCF01127703.1, on the reverse strand, counting down.
TCAATTATTTGGCCCGTCGCCCAACCGACCTAGACCACCAACAAATGGCTATTATAACTCTAATGTATTTGGAAGTCCAGAAAGATATCCAAAACCGACCAACGGATTGTACGGGAACGAAGGAGGTGTCGATTCCTTAGATGACTTATTCGGATCTTCGCGACCAAGACCTGCACGTCCTCCTTACGGAGGAGGATATGCTGAAGATGATTTATTTCCATCGAGGCCACATGGGGGAGAATTTTCTAGTCCCGTAGATCCATATTATCCAGGGTATCACCCAGGGTATTATCCAAGCTATAACCGTCCACCGAATGGCAGACCGGGACGACCTCGCCCTGTTCAAGATCCGTTTGGTTATTACAATCCATACGATAGACCTGGTGGTAGTTACTATAGACCAGACGCCGATGTATACGGGAGACCACCGATACGTCCAGTAAGTCGTCCAAGACCGGGAGACGAGTTTGATATTTTTGGCCTTCCTCCTGAATCAAGTGGTCCATACCAACGTCCTCCCCCTGGAAATGGTAGACCCGGATATGTTAGACCTGATCCTCTTTTTGGTGATCGACCTAGTCCTGCGATATCGCCAGATAGTGACATATTTGGTAGCGCACGCCCGTCACCAGGTAGACCAGTTGCTGACTCTGATCTTTTCGAAGACCCAGAAGATTTCTTTCCCCAGCCAAGTCCTGGTCGTCCCAAACCATCTGTAGATGCTGATATATTTGGAGGCTCACCCATTGACGTCGGTAGTCACCCAGCGGATCTCGATCTCTTTGACGATGCACTGCTCCCAGCATCGATTAATTCGCCACCACGAGACCCATTATTGTTTGGGAGGCCAAGACCAGCAGATAACGCGCCGTTTCCTCCAGGACGCCCCAGCGATTCGAATCCATTCACTCGACCTAGACCCCCTGTACCTCGCCCAGGATCCGCGGAGACTCTTTCTTCCTCTAGACCCGGCTTTCCTCCGTCTGCTGGTGCCGATCTCTTTGACAGTGTACCTGAGAGTGAGGCAGCAGCTGACACAGATCTCTTTGGTAGTGCCCCAATAGGACCAGGAAAACCATCAAACACATTTTCAAAACCTCCGATGAGTAGTGAATTTTTAGGAGGTTCACCTCTTGAGGTGGGGAAACCTAATAATGGTTTTGCAAAGCCCCCAACAGATAGTGATATTTTCGGTAGTTCCCTAGTAGGATCTAGTAAACCCAATGCTGGGTTTCCAAAACCTTCTGGTGAAAGTGTATCTTTCGGTGGGGGACGTCCTTCGCCTGATTCTGACCTTTTTAATACAAGACCTGGAGGTCTTACACGCCCAGGTAGTGGCTTTTCCAAACCTTCGGACAGTGATTTGTTTGACAGCTCTTCTGGTGAGAGAGACAATAGTGGTATTCTCATACCTAAACCAACTGATTCTAACTTATTTGGAAATATTCCGGGATCTCCTCCACGCGCGGGCATTGGTATCTCTAAACCAGTTAAAAGTGATCTATTTGGAGCTCCTTTCCCTAAACCTACTGAAGTTTCGTTCCAAGGGAGCTCTTCTCTGGCAATAGAGAAGACAGATTCTCATAAATCTTCAGAAACTGATATCTTCGGAGAACCTAATACTGGGGATGAGGAAGATGGCGATGATTTATTTGGGGCAATAGGTGACCCATTTAGTAAACCGGATTCTAAAAAACCTGTCAGCTTTCAATCCCATGGCCCTGGCAGCAGTGCACATTTTGGTAGTTTTGGTTCCAATCCCCCTGGTGATTTTCTAGATACTTCCGACTCAAAAGACAAATTTAGTAACGATCCTGATGATCTGAGTTTTCTTTTCCGCAAACCTACTAACAACAGCACACGCATAACAGCACGACCAATTGGTGGAGGACTTGTAAATGGTGGTGGTAGTTTTCTAGATCGCCTCTCAAGGGTTGGCCGATCTCATAATTATCATTCAGATCTCTTAGAAACCGCAACCGCTTCTGTGAGTTTTGCAGGTGACATTTTTGAGAAAATTGAGAACATAAGTGGGTTGGCGGTTTATCCGAGGCAGATGCATGCGTCACGGGGGTCGATGTCTGAATCGAAAGTAGTAGATTTAGGTGATAGTATGTTCACCAATTCACGTACCATTGTTGCTCAGAGTGACTCGCACGAGAGTAGGGGTGGGCCAAAGAGAATTCAGAGGGAGGTGGTAGATATGTTAATGCCTTCTACTCTCTTAAATGCCGAGATCCCTGGGCTCCCGGATGCCGAAATCATATCCTTCGTAGGAGAGTCTCAATTGCTGGCGCCCGAACCCGGCGTTGTCGTTGAGATGATGCCAAGCGACGCCAACGCCGAGGCGCGGGCGTCGAATAGTCCTCGGTGACCAATCCCTTATAGCCGTGATACCCGCTCGACTCGTTCGGAAAAAAGGGCGTGAAGCTAGTCTCTGGTGGTGGACTCGCACAAAATTAACCGTGGTGAGGAAGATGAGTTTGGGAGCTCAATTAATTATGTTGAGTTGCTGGACTCTAACGGTTTTGGGAAGCCAGGTGGCGGGTTCAGCAAACCAGAGGACGCCAGTGGAGGCAGCTCCAGCGCGGGGTCCCTGGATGAAGACTCCTACTTCGGCAAACCAGGAGGGAAACCACCTCATGGCGGAGGAGGAACCGTCGTCCCACCTCTGCATCACGGTGGTTCCTACGACGCGGACGACATCTTCGGTCCAACACCTCCACCTTTCAGTCGTCCGAGCTCTTCTGGTTCGGATGAGAGCGCAGTAAGTGGTGGAGGCAGTGTGGCTGGCGGTGCGAGCAGCGGCGGTAGCAGCGCAGGTGACTTCCTTTCTGGAGCGGCTGCGGGCGACCGCCCAGCTCTGGGTGGCAGTGGTGGAGGAGGATCCGTTGGTCTTCCGGGAGTAGCCGGAAGCGGCAGTGCAGGAGGTTTCAAGGTGCCGTACAAGAAATGTTGCAAGTCACGGAGGCGTAATCGGAAGCCGGGAGAAACGGTGACAGTGGGAGGGAACAAGGGCGCGACGCGTCGGGATGGAATCGTGCGTTTACCACCTGTGCGTGCTCATGTGCAGAACATCGATGTGGTGCCCTATGGACGACGACTGCCTTCACCTGGAGAAGCACTGGAGCGCTTGGGGCCCGACCCGCGCCACCATCATTGAACTTGTATCCTTCCACTCGCCGCATGCCATGTGCGTGTATATGAAGAAACGAAGTGTTTTACTGTAAATTATATTTTTATGAGAACTAGAAATGAGTTGGTATGTTTCAATGATACATTTATCTCTTGGTAACACTAATATTTTGGTTACTTTTTGTGATAAGTCGTTACCGAGTTCCGGCATTTAGTTCAATAAATACTGTTTTGGGACTGTACAAACTTCTTGTTGGAAGACCACATAATGAATTTGAGTGCCTTCAAGATGTTCTATGTTCGTGATTTAGATTTATTAGATTTTAAATTATATTTTTATTAGTTATAGAACTTTATAGTTAATAAAAACATTTCAGTGTCCACGAGAGTGATTTATTCGTATGTGTAAATGAACTCATTGTTTCAAGCCATTGTTTGGAAGATGCCCATGGAAATTGCCCTTGGTCAGAGATGAAGGTAATGAGGACTGGAAACGACACAGCTTGGAATCATCTTGTGAGTTTGTTTTGTATTGCCAAAGAAGAAGGGAAGAGGGAACATGAACAGTGTGATGCACGCTGAACATGTGCATGTGAATGCCTGCTTGATACTAAACTGTGCTAAAATTAACACTTGCTCTTTATTACTGACTCGTGACCAGTTGTTACTCATATTGGATGTATAAGAACCAAAGCATGTTTTCAACACAATCACAAAAATTAATACTGAATGAAGTTAATTTAATAATTTTTAAAAAAAATTTGAGGAATAATTATTTATTACATTTTGTTCTCAAACGAATTCTTTGAATCGCACAATAAAATGACATTTGAGAAAGATAGGGTGCCGGTACCAAGATGGCGCAGCTTCAAACCCCGAAGTTGATGCCACCGAAATGGCGGCACCCGCCTGGCAAAATGGCGGAAGTGAAAAAGACCGAGCAATGCGCGAGCGCGTGTGGAGACAGTTGCATGGCCGGTACCCGCACTGTGAAGGCGGCTACCGGCCTCTGGACGCCGATCTATTCAACAATCAATTGCTGCTTCCGCAGGATCTGATGCAGAGACGGAGACGACCACGGATCCTGATTGTGATTATGAGGACGACGACAGGTGACCCCGCGCCTAGCACGCCGCCCCTCGACATCTTTGTAAATTACCATTGTACATACGATAATTTGCCTGTTCTGTATGGATCATTGAATAAATTTATATGTGTTAACTAATGACTCTTGCTTTTCATTCTGTTTAGAATGTTGAAACACATCCATTCCTTTCTTTCTGAAACATTTAGGTTCAGGACAGTGAGGTAGTAGGATGATTCTTAAAAACGGGAGGCCCCATACAGACTTCAAAACTTGTTTTTAAGAACCACTCTAGTGTAATCGGTTTCAGTATGTCATAATATATTCATGTGATAATGATGATTGTCATAATTCACCCGTAAAAGTTTTATTAATTTCACACATCAATGTACTTTCATCCAGGTTACCATTTGAAGTCACTGAAAAAAAATTTCTTTAGAAATCTTTATTCTAAAAAATATCTAAGTTTTATCTATTTTTTGTTATGAATGAAGAACATTAGAAATCGATATTACTCGAATTAATAAAAACCAGTTCTCTAATCTACAATCGAATTAAGTTTATTTTCTGTACAGGACAGTTTTCTCTCTCCACTAACAATGCGAACGTACCCAATGTTGCCCAGGTGTTTCAATTTGTCTCTTTCCTGTTGTTTCATGCAATTTTCATGAATTTTTGTAAATATAACATCAATATATGGTTAAATTTTCAACCAAAAATTTAATAAAATGTTCGTTATCTACGGAAACAGACGTCCCTTGGCAGCGCCAACGCTCATCTTTAACGGAGTCTTATACAAAATTTTATTCTCCATTACACAGAACATAAATTTCACGGTCTTTCAGTAGGGTCTGAATTTGACTAATGTTTAATTTGTTTCATCAGAGTTCGGATAATGTAATAAAACTAACAAGAAAAGACAGTTACATTTTTATTGGATAAGTATGTCTTTTATAGTGGTAGAAACATGGTGAATCTCATTTACTGAAAAATCACACGTAAGTATTCAGCACTAAAATTTAAAATCCTTATACTACGAAAAATGTATAAACATTTATAAATATAAAAATAGTTAGTATTGTTAGTAAATCATTGTGACAATTTATATTACGTCTCGGAGATGAAACTCATTTTGTAGGAGAAACTAGAGGAAAGCTGTCAAAAGTACTGATAGACACGAACTAATAAAGAATTAGCGCTTATAAAAAGAAATGCTTCGTTTCATTTCATGAAATATTAATATATTATTCACGCTTACTGAAAACACACTTGTTGTGTTGACTTTCGACCAGCTCCATTAAGGTCCTTGGAAACGAAGTGCCTCGTATCTCACGGAATAGCAGCAGGAAACGAAGGACAATTTTACTGCGGAAGTTGCCAAGCTGAATGAACGCAAGCTACACGACCAACACATCTCTTTGCTTCTAATGTCTAATTAAACCCTTACCTATTCACCTGATGATTTTACGAATCGTATAACCAATTGTCGAGAAGGCAGTGAGTCAGTGATAATATTTATTCGAATTTGCTACTTTCTTTACTAGAACAACCCTCAAACACTTGATGATTGAATTCTTTTCTATAGTTATGTACTGTAATTTGAAATTTCGTACTAATAACATTTCAAATTCTTGATTTAATGCCTTATCATAAAATAGAATAGAATAATTTAACGCAAATTAGAAAAATTTCACGTCAAACAAATATATCCATGAAAATAAATTACACTTACTGAAGTGACTCGTCAGAATAAAGAATACTGCCAAGTGATACACAAATTTGCATGTTTGGTAGCTGAAAATATTCCTGAGAGTGTTTAGACATAGTTTTTTAGGAAAATATATAAATGCTAATATATGTATATACTAATTGTTTTCTCGAATAATTTGTTGTATTTTGTGAAAACATTTAATGAGACATAATTGGTCAAAGCTTCAAGTTCCTTTCTCTTCCTCAAATTTAACTCTCAGATAACACAAACTCTTTATATTCATTCACATAATAACCGTTCATAATTTTTAGAGAATAAAATTTTCTTGATTTATCCGGATATCATCGAACGTATGGCCATGAAATGAATGTGGTATTGCCTTAGATACATTTTATCAACATACAAATGCTGGAGTTGCTTGTTTAAAAAGAGATTCAACTAACGGAAAATAATTTTATTTACTGGAAACAAACCATTTTTAGTTCTTAATGATATAATTCCTCTTTCATGTAGTTGCAGATGAAAACATTAACGCTCATGATCTCGTTTCCTATTTTTAACACGAATTGCACCCACATCTACTAGCGTTGTTCGACGAAACTGGCATGCGAAAGACCAAAAAGTCAGTGTTGTATACTTTTAGATACATTGCATAGTATTTTTGTTTCTGTGTGCTCTTTTAATTTCTAGCTTTTCGGTATAAAACCTTGAAATTTTATTTTAATATTATGTACATATGTATGTGTTTCTCGTTACGGACTACGCTAACGAGTGCAAGTAACGCCTAACTATACGTGAGTTTACTCACTAGACAAATCGTGAAACATTCTGGGGCGAACAGGGTCTAGATGGAATCTAGATTGCTGTATCTATGTATTTTAATAACATATTTTTAATTAAGCTGTTTACGTCCATTTCTTGAATCTAAAATAGTTAAATATATTTTTATTCTTAATCTTAGATTTTTGTTAGTAATTAGTTATTACTGAACTCAATCGGTCATTTAAACAATGTACATTGCAATTAACGATTCAATTACAATTAAATATTATTTTACCCTTCTAGGGTCTATAAAAAAGTAAATTTTTCGAAACTTACTCCCATACATCATTTTTCTTGACACTCTTACAAATATTTTCTGTTAGCAAACATGAAAATCTGTGCTACACCTTTCTTCGGGTGGGGGGTATGATTTTCGATATCAAATACTATATTGTTATGGATTATGATTAAGATACATTTGGAAGCATAAAAAATAGTAGGCTAAATAGTAATTGCTGCCCAACGACATGCATACAATGTGCAACTCAGCATATAAATGCTGAAAGTTCAATTATGTTGTTCCTGATAACGAAATATTCGTATAGTCAATTGTTTGGCCGTAAATGGAACAGAATAGTTGATACTTTTCAAATAGGGCAACGTGGGACAAAAAATGATTCGTCGTCGTAAGTAGAAGTGATTCTAATCACAACTTCCATCGTTGATGTTCAAATGACGTAATACTTTAATAAACTGGAAAACTACTTCAGTATTTACGAAAGGGGCAGAGAAAATGAGGAATGTCCATTCACTGATGATTTTATGTAATAATCATTAAGTTTTCACAATATCTCAGTTTCCTTTCTTTCAAAATATAACATATAACACCGTTATTTAGTAAGTCGATTTTGCTTTATAATTATTGTACTAAAAACCTACGTTCTGCTTTTGCATTATGAGGTGATTAGATATGGTTGATTTATTTGGCCGCCGCAAAAGATTGCCGCAAAAGGTAATGCCGTAACGTAAATGGGAATAAACGTTTGCAATCTAACGCAACGGGAAATACGTGGACTAACTTCGTTAACTAAGATTCGGAATGCGTAACACAAATTGCTTAATTGGGAATTAAGATTGTCAATGTGACAATTCCATTTGAGGTTGTCTTGAATAAAGGGGTTCGGGGGGTGAGATTTACAAATTATCCGAACTATCCTCTTCTATTGTATATGTAGTTTTAAAAATATCCTTTGTCTGTATATTATGATAGTCCTGATGAGTTTTGATTTATATCGAAACGTCGGCAAGTAAACATTGAGTACTTTATATATGACCTAAATGCAAAAATCTACCAAATCCCATTAAAATAGCTATGTAGTTGAGGTCAATAAAAAATTGCATTTTGTTTATTTTCTCGGTACTGAGGAAGAATAAATTTCAAAACATTAGCATATTCGTAATTATATTATTGACCTCCACTCAAGAAGAGATACCGAAAGATTTCTGAGTATCTTGGACCTTCTTGGCAAAGAGAAGTGCTTTGAGCATTATTCTTTTTTCAATTCTTTTTCGTAAGACAGTTTGAGACAAAAAAAAGGTAGAAAATAATGCAGTCTTGTTATACACCACTGTTCCATAGATGTAAATGCATGAAACATTTAGGATATTTTATTCACATACAAAAACATTTATATGAAAGGTTTTTAAATCTGCATTTTATGTGTCCCCTACATGCTACCAAACAGGGAATAGAGAAACAAGATCTGCACATCTTTTATCTAATTGAGAAACATCAATATAATTACATTTTGGTTGCTTCTGCTACGTCAATTCTCATGAACATACTCTATGCTTTTGTAAATCTGTAAAACAAAATTGAGAATTGTTGTATGTTGAGTTCTGAGGCATAATTACAATTATTCTATAATTATTGAATAATTCTATAACTATTTCTTACATAATAAAAATGATTGAAACTGCCAGAATGAAACAAAAAACAATAATAATTTTATCCTCCAAAACGGAATTCACAGAGGGTTCACAGACCACAGTTTGCGATCAGCTGGTCTGGCACATTCATTTCTTTTCAATGTGACCAACTGAAGAAACCGAATGAAAACTAGTGGTTAAACCGTTTTGCGCACTTTCTTATGTGTGTCTCAATCTTCATTATAAAGTAACAAAACAAATCAATCCAGAAAAAAAATTTACATTTAGTGTGTGTATTATTATGTGCTCCAATGTAATATGAATGCTTAACACATTTCAGTGGAACATGATAGAAGAAAAGTTGGTTCCTTTATGGGTGATTTTTTAGTTTAAATCTTGATTATTTGGTACCTATGATTTTCGTCGTAAACTAGCATAACTATTCGGCATTGCCCGGGATTTGAAGAGAAACTTTAAACAATAGTTACTGGACATTCCGGTATTAAATCATTCGTCAATATATCTCGACTTTGTTAGCTCATTTTCCCTGGTGTTAACCGAGATTCTTATAAAATATTCCAAATGTGACAGAGTTTCCACATTTCTCCGCTTTCATGATATTAAATATTCACTTTTGGTAGTTCTAAAATTTATACCACAAAGAAAAGCTACAAAAATACGCATATTTCTTAATATTGTATGCTTATATGTACATAATTACTAATTCTTTTAAAATCCATATAGAAGAAAAATACACTTTACACAGGAAGCTTAAAAATCAAAGTGCATACTTAAGACCTCTGAATTCATTGGTCTTAACGTCAGAACCAAAACATTCTAGAGGTTTGAGAATTGTTAATTTTACGCCTTTCACTGAAGTGTCATTGAGGAACTAAACCGGATGTCGGTGGCGAGGGAAGGTGACCAACTATAAGCCTCTGCATTTATTGTGTTATTGTTTGAACGTACCCCTTTCACTTCCTAAGGAGGGAAGGAATGTTCTCGAAGAACGTCGGCAAATACGTGTGACCCGCGCACGATTCCCTTTGTATTACACTATTTCTGTGGAAGAGGATTTGACCAAGGCGAGGCCCACTATGGTATGTCGGTGGACCTCAGAAAAAAAGATTGCTAATAAGCTGTGAAGGGAATACCTTCACCAGAAGCAAAGACAAAGATGGACGCCTGGCGTAGGCCGAAGGCAGCGCCTTGCGAAGAGGTCACGGCGTTCTCTGGACGGCGAAAGGGTGGAGGGCACGGTGACAGTGAAAACAGAGATACTTGCTGATCACGTGACTTCCTCTACGGTATATATTGGGAGGATTGAGGATCCTCTACGACTTTTACGTGTGAGTTGAGTCCGCAGATTACTTGAGATGTGACCTGGCTAGCATCGGTCGCCAGACTCTTGTAAGAGGCTGCTGCGGTAGTCTAGATAAACGTATTACTAGTTGCGAGTGATGAAACCTGTAACAGTTCGTCATATGAGAAAGTAACTTGTAATTTTGGAGGTTCTGATAACCTAGGTGGGTTATTCCGAAATAATTGTCAACACTGAATTTGTGTGTGTTTAATCAATGCTTTCTGATAGCATTAACTGCGTAATAACAAATTTATATTTGTATTTATGATTCTGAGAGTTTGTCTATTTTAGTAAATACTCAGATTTCTATTTAAATTGTATTAAATCATTAATCATTGTTATTACACGTGTGTTTAATTGTCCGGGAAACGGGGCTGGTGGCAGCGAAAAAGAAACTACCATAGGAATTGTGGTATTTATGTGAAGCCCGCTTCTACCAAAAACCGCATCAGGGCTTGTGGTGTGATGGTACAACGTGAAAACAATGTTCTTCAAAGCCTTTATATAATTTTGCTTCTACGATTCAGTCACTTAGATTATACGTCCACCCCATGTAATGCAATTAATCTCTGGCGGGCACATTAGTAAGCTTCATGGTCAACAGTTATGCGTGTGAAGATTCGATTCAATCTGTTAACATCCAATTTTGCTTGTTTATAAGCTCTTATAATTGATCAACATTAACCATACTTTGTATTTTGGTTGCTTTATTCCTTAAGAAAATTCCTTTGAAAATTCAAATAATTTCATTGACTACTTTCTGCCATGTCCATACCACAGACATTACAAATAATTCACTTTTATTAGTATAGATTTCTTTTAAAATGAGTAAAGATGTACGCATTGCATTTATTCCTCTGATCCTTTATTTCTTCGACTTCTATGCCAAGTTATAATTTCCATAGCATAAAATTTATAATTTTAAGAGTAAGCACCACTGAAAAGTGAATTTTTTAAATAATTTTGAACCAATTTACTAAATGTGTTAAATCATGTCGAAAATTAGAAAAATCATTCTACTGTGTATCTCAGAAACAACTTTGACGAAAATATTGAATTTTATAAAACAATCAACAAAAGGTTTTAGATATATTCAATAAAAATTGCTTTATTGTTAATTTTTATTTGTTTTTGTACAATTTTGGAGTCGATATATTTTTTCCTTTTTTTATAAGTGTGGAGCGTTATTACGACTGGAATACTATTTAACGGCGTATCACGCAGAATTTAAATTCACAAAAAATATTCATTTTTCTTGAGGTGATTTTATAATGACTATTTGTCTTATTATATATATATATATATATATATATATATATATATATATATATATATATATATA
>NNCF01127703.1:55476-86847 GCA_002313205.1 Laupala kohalensis | reverse complement strand
TATATATATTGCACCGGATGAAGGGTCCATCGGCGGTAAAACTGTTTTCAATGTAACTAATTCTAACCACTGGGATCGGATGCATCCCATGAATAGATGTCGAAGGAATCAGCTCAGTGGATGCGGTACTGGTGACCTCGCAAAGAGGAACATAGGAAGAAGAAGGCCTGGACTCTTGCAAAGACACCAACGTTTTATAACAGGATGCGCGCTCCGGCGCTTCGAGTTGAGGGCGCTGCAGCGTGACCATCCAGCGAAGTCTTCAGAGCCGCCGATTGGACTGAGAAGAAGCATGTTAGAATGGCGAGACTCCTGAAATATCCATCGATGCTTTTCTTTTCCTTAATTTATCATACCAAGCAGTATTAAAATTATTGATTGAGCGTAAACCAAGGATCATGGTGATATCACAGCCTAAAATCATAGAGGTGCGAGACACTATACAAATTCCTATGCTGGTCTTACAGCTAGAGATGCTGGCGACGGCGAGTACAATAAACTCATGACTAGATCATTATATTAATTATCGTACAGTGTATATCAAGTAGGTCGTGTATTCAACTAAACGTAGTGATGCTTGCTCACCACTTGAAGGCGCCACTGCGCCAAGCTGGAAGCTTGTGCCTTCATTGTCGCGACTAAATGATATTAGACTGTGACAGAAACGTAAAGAATGAAAATTATAACGAGAGACACGTGTATGAGGGCATTATTTATCGATGGTAAGCAAACGTGGCAGAGAGGAGTGAGAGAAGGTTGTCAAGGATGGAAGATAACAAGGATGTGGTTGATTAGAGAAGGGCGAAATTATTATGCGGCAATGCGCTGAGGAATGGACTGCAGTCTGTGAATTCATGAATGATTTGCGGAGTAATTATAAAAAAGCAGAGAATTGTTCGACAACTGTTGGTGGTAAATAAATATTGATTTATTTATAACTGTGAGTACCGTATGGTGCTGGTAGAAATAGAACTTTATATCTTAGTGAATGCCTTACTCAAGAACAGAATCAACGACGACCTAGGAAGTCGTGACAAGATCAGGAGACTGAATACCTCACCAAATGATAAAAAGAAAATTTCTAAACAAATTATACTCTTGAATTTTATCATGACGTATAATAGGATAGATGTATTGATAGCCAATTATTTTAATTATAATTTGACAGTAATATTATATTATTAGTGTAAAATGCGAATGCAGCAAAGATTTTATAAGGGGAAGGAGGACTTCCACTTTGAGCTAGCGAGGATGGATCTTAATACTGCCCAACACGTCTACTTTATATCGGGATTTAATTTCAGAAGAGTTTATTGAAATTTAAAACACGAGCCATGTCTTTGGCGCATTAAAAATAAAGTGGCATCGACAAGAGCACATGACGAATACGAATCGGGTTGTTATACCAGCACATAGGGTAAGCCGGGGAAAAGGTTTGTATTTTTTACACTTTGATTTTTCACTGACTTGGAGTTCATTTAATTGTCTACAAAAATGGCTTGTGATGTTGCTCAATACCTCCTCTAACTAAGGTAAAAATGTGAATTTTTAATATATACATTAAGATTCGAAATTTTTGATTTTTCAAAAAAATGTGTTTGCAAACCTTTGCCCCGCGGTTCGGGGTAAAGATTCGCACTGCGAACTTATCTCTCTTCCTTGCAAATATAAAATATGGAGGTATAAAGTTTCCAGTGGTACTCACAGCACAGACAACAGTAACAATTTTCCATGTTTTGCGGACACAGACTAGCCAACCTAATTTTTTCCAGTTGGAGCAATGAACTTGGGAATTTTTTTGGTAACCGTTTGAACCCCAGTTTCGTTCATGTTAAATATTATATGTGATGGAATTGGTATTTAATGAGTGTTTGTTCCAAATTGTCAAAGTATCGGTTGAGTTGGAATCTGTTATCCCATGGTTCGAGCAACACTCGCTTTTCGTGGGGTCCTTCGAGATAATCTGTTCCANCTTTTCATGAAATCTTTGGTAAAATCTTCCATAGCCATCTTGGTAGACTCTGAGAATGGACATTTAATATTGTTTTTCTTTGCGTAAGAGTAAAGTAGAAATCTCGAGGATTTTAGGTTGAGCCAGAAAAATCTTTTGTCAATGTTGAACAAACTCCTTTTATTTATCCTTGTTGAAGGCTGATCGAAGTCTTCATGAATTACCGAATACTCAATACTTACTTTTATCACATCAGTAATCCATTAATTTTACTCAAAAGAGAAAAAGAAAAGAAGAAAAGTTTTACTTTGAAACAGTGTCAGAGGACAAGGCTTGAAGATGTGCGGCAAATGTTCGCGGATAGGCACCTGCGAACCTTTACCCCAAGTCACTTGCTAACTTTTGCCCCTTTTCAAACAGTTTTGTTTCGACGGAATTTCTTCCTCGTTGAACTGGGAAACTCAAAATTTGTAGGTGGCATTTCAAAGCTTATTATACATACTAAACAGATAAAAAGTGGTTGAAACCTTTCATAATTATGTTGAGTACCTAATTTTACGTATTGTTGCGGAAAAATAACATCGAAAAAGAGAAAAATGATTTCACCTCATTTTCTTCAGTGTGCAGTACACGGAGTCGACGGGGTTCCACAATGCGACTGACGGGAGAAAGACGAATGTGCTACGTACCGGATTTACGCGGAAAATCTTCTCCCACCTGTTCAAACTTCAATACAAACCTTTGTCCCGTGCAAACCTTTACCCCGGCTTAACCTATATAACTGTGAGTTATATTCTAGCGCGTATGGTCCGATTAGGATAGATAAGTCTCAAACTGCAGTTTACAAAATTTCGAAAATTTTTATATTGGAAAATAAAATAACAAAGCAAATGACCTTAGGTGTGTAACTCAATCAAACTCCACGGCAACGCCGAGTTCCTTAAGTTAGTTATCTAATAAAAGTTTCAAATTAAGCAAAAATAAGATAAATTATCAATGCAAACATTAGCGAAAAGTATCTTTGATTGTGATAATAATTTCAGAATATCTCGATAAAAATACATTATTTACCCAACACGATTAACTTTTTGAATGTTATGAATATGAGTTAATTTACGAATCTTCGTTTCACCGTCTGTTTGTACAATTCATCCTAACCCGAGTTTTTCTCCTGTCTTCCTTCGGGTAGAGGCGGATTTTTTTATACAAGCTTTCTAGGCTCTTGTCTTGGGGCGGCGTCTATTGAAATAATAAATCCCGAATTTAGTGTTATTTTAAGTTACTATTTATAAACAATATTTTACGAATAATCTATAGTTTCATAGTAACGTAATAGTACTTCTGATATAACTTTTTTTGTTTATTTTAATACAAATTTGTTGGTACTTTATTAATATTATAACGCGCACCGAACTATTTTTATTCTTATCTTTGGTGTGTGCAGAAATGTTAAATCCGCCTCTGCCTCAGAACCCTTGATCGGAATTGATGGGATGGTCCCTTGCTTGCTTCCGCTGAGTAAATTAGTTTATAATCCTCCACGTGGACATACGCAATTTGTGCTGCTTCTTTGACTATTTTATTATTATTATTATTATTAATTATTGACCTGGAAAAGATAGATTTACTTAATTAAAACAACGCACGCAATATCAATAACGATTCGCCTCATATATATTGCTTATGGCGTCTATGTGACTGCTGAATCATTTGCATTCGCTGTTCGATCAGTCGTCCCGTTTCCACATTGCACCTGACGTCACATGCACTTGATCTCCCATTCCTCGTGAACTTAGCATTCTTTTTTTTCTTCCATCCCCTCCCACCTCTATTACCTTCCTTGCTCCGCGGTTCGCTACGCTGGTTCTCACTTAAAGCAGGCTATTTTTAATCCCACTCATTTCCACGAAAGGTCATTTATCGCCTGATACGATCCCCTTTCCTGACATAGAAACCTGTAACCTTAAGGCACTGGCACAGGTGTAAATACTGTTCATTTTTAATACATAACACCTCGTTAACACTACATTTGCTATTAAAACACTATCTCATTCTTTTTAATAAAGAAAATTTCCTTAATAACCACACAAATCTTCTCGACTTATGCGATTGTTACGATTTTTAATATGTGGAATGATTAAATACGTTAATTGAAGGTGGCTAAAATATGAATATACCGCTACATGTAAAAAAAAAGTCTATATGATAAGTAGAAATTGATATTAATTAAAATGCAAGCATTCATTTCAACATTGTAAGCGTTAAATATAGTTATTTCTCGTTTAAAAGAAATACGATTTCAACCACCCATTCCAGAGATGTATTTATGCAAATATTTCCTAAAGTTAAGTAAATATATTTAAGTTCCATCCAATTTTCTCCAGAGTTGACCAATTATCAATTCATTTTTCATCTCTTCTTTATTTGTTAACTCTTACCATTATTTAACTTATTTGAAAATATTGCATATGAAATTGTACACGGAAATGTATGTATTTGTTACCTATTTTAGGACGAAAATGAATTGCATAATAAATCTAGATAGAAAAAACTATTCAGCTAGGAAAAATGTCGAGTCATTATATCGGAATACATGCAACAGATACATATACATTTTATATTATATGCACTCTAGATTATATATTATATGCATTCTATATCCATTAGGTTATGTATTATTTAAGTAAGTAAACTCCAGAGGTTTAAGATTCATATTTTTTTATAAAATTATCATTTGAACGAGAAAAAATAATATTTAAACTGTTTTAAATCATCTCCTTTAACTGAGCTGTTGAGTTTAATTTCTTCAAAATGCCAATATTTAATAATCATTCATAATTTCTTTAGCTTGAAAAATTGAATAAATAATTTTGTTATGTTCAATGAATATTTTAAAATACACTTTCTTTAATGTGTTTCTTCTAAAGTAATGGATACTGACTAGATTAAATTATCTATTATCGGGAGCAAAAATCAGAATAAACTTCCAGAAAATCACACAAATCCGCTTTTAGGTATTGATACAAAATTCTTGATGACTCCTCATTTAGTTCGCGAAGTTTAGTAAAATCAGCAAAAAATTATCACGTTTTTCCCTAATTGAACCCTTTCAAAATCGTAATTTCGAAAAATCATTTCGTATTGAGCCTCTACAATTCAAAAAAAAAAAAAAGAATGAAAGTACACTCTCCTGGAGCAATATGCATACATATGAAGAGATGCCGATTTTTTTGACCGACTATGCTGAATAATTGGATAGTAACAACATCCCGTTTAAGTTTCCAAGTGCCTATCTCCAATAGTTTTTCCTCTCCGTATCTTCATAGTAATATAATCTATGTATATTAGTCTAATAGATTTTTCTCTGTGTTTGTAATCATTGAACGAGTGGGTGGGTGAGTGTGTGTGTCAGTCATACAGTAAAGTGACGATTATAATTAGTGATGTGCACTCCGTTAATAATTATTGAACGTTTCAAGACTTCTATGAGCTTATCAAAATTTTCTTTGTTTAATCTCGCGTTTTCTTTTTTACTTCAACTTGGAATTTCTTTTTTCATCTATACTTCGTCAAATAAAAAGCACAGTTCATTGACCATTGCGGTCTTCGTGAGAGGCCATAACCGAAATGACACGAACATGTTGCTTCAGCAGGGTACATCCGTTGATCAGCCTCAGGAAAAGGAAGTATCGCTGTCATGTGACTTCGAACAGAAATTCACTAAAGCGGTCGCAAAGAACTTCATTTTGCCACGCAACATCGTCCAGAATAATTTATTCCTCTCACGAGTAAAATGTATTCCTGAAAAAAAAAAAGAAATAATCTACAAGTAAATTATCTTATTCATTAATTTTTTAAAGAATAGGAAAATAATAATAAGAAAATGAACCAAGTTGATGGGATGATTAGTGAAAAAATCAACTCGCCTTTTCTTATCACTTCATTCATATTATATGAAACAATTTTTATCATATTTTAGATTTCAAGAAATACATTCTCTCTTTTCTCATAGCAGTACAATATCATTTAAAATCCGTTTTATGGTGATAATTATACAAGATTAATGGCAAACGTATTCTTTTCCATTGTGATAAAGACATTACATTAACAAATAGAGAATAAAATATTATGAAACGTAAAAACGTAACAAGAATTTTGTTAGAAATTTTGACAGTTATGTATTACATTTTCTTGAAGGTACCTCCACTTTTGGCTGAGTAATTTTGTATTAATTTTTTCCGAAAAATACCCTAAAATACTCTATTCAAATTAAAATTCAAACGCTCAGTAGATTAAATGAAATTTATGTAACAAATCTACCTTCTGTAAATTTTCAGTAAATATATCTCGTTTCTTCGTTTGTTGCAAGAAAGTGGATATGACTCCGTCTGAAAGTGAATGGATGCAAATTGTAAGACGCAAGAAATTCGAAATTACAAATGAAAAATACAGAGTATTTCAAAGATAATATCTGGAGTTAAGAATCCAGTACATGTTAATGTTAATTTTCATTGATAAATGAGATATGAAAAGAAAGAACAACTGAATCAGATTTTCCAAGAAATGTTTAATATGAGAATTATTCGTCAATTGCACATATTCAGTCGATTGGATTAGTCTTTCCACACCTTAATCATCGATCTTCGATGACGTTTCAATCTTATTTCTTGAACCGGAGTGATCAATTGGTTCTGCAGTCCCGTACATTCGACTCTTTATGAACACCCAATGAAAAAGAATAGAAATACATGTACTATCGGTATAATGTGGTGAAGGGACAGGATGTCAGGGATTATCTGCAGAAACATCCCCTTCATTCGACATTACGATGTTTTCCAAACTTCCCGCTAATTTTTTTAGGAATGTCACCATTTGTTATAACATTATGCTAATCAAATTTAAGGATTGTCACCACACATGTTACAACGTTTATAAATTATTTTGTTAAATTACACTGTTCGCCATGAACCATTACTGCAACGAAAATATAATTTATAATGTGTTTTCAAGACTAAATTTATTCTACTAAAAATACATTACAAAAACATTTCAAAATTTGTCCGAGAATCCATGGTATCTCACAATATTACCGCAATGTAAGTAAAAGTAGTATTAAAGGTACAAAAATATTTGTGAATATAAAATCTAGTGGTGCAAAACCATTGCACATACTTTCTCATAAACGTTTCTCAGTCTGGACTAGAGAGCGGCATTAAAGCATTCTATTAGGAGAGGGATGATATTCATGTGTTACTCTATATTTTGATCGTCTTCATTTTACCCAATTTAAAAAGTTTATTCAAGAAATATTTTACTAGCATTTATATAAAAGAATCTCTAATATATAAATTCTGTTTTTTTCGTTTTTGGGGGAGATAAGATCAGCAAGATTTATATTATATTTCAAAAGATATATTTATTAATAAATATGATATTATTAAAGCGAGTACAAAGCCAGCAGACCAAATATATTCTTATATAATTTAATTTGAAACTAAAGAGTTAATTTTTTTGCCATTTGAAATTTCAAAATTATATTAATAAACACTAATCGTATCTATCATTAATTTTGGTTAAACAGGTGATACTGTTTGTTTTATTTACTTTCTATTATTTCGAAACGGTCCTTTCTATCTCGTCAGAGTATTCTGTAAGAGTTAAAATATATTTTTAACAGTAATACTATTTTTAACGATTAAAATTGCCATAAAGCATTAAATAAAAAAAAATCATGAAAAATAAACAAACAGATTTATCAAACATTAACTTCAAAACAAAACAAAAACACGTGACTAAATTAATTGTTAAAACGATAAGAAATAATATAAAATAACGTCCTCACGCTTTAAATAATATACATAAACATTAAATATGACACACAGCGTGCGCCAATTAACAAGAAAACCCGGCTAAAGGAGCAGTAGACACATCTGATACGTAAGCTTACGCAGCAAAATGATGCACCGTCACTGGCTGTGAGGTTATGACAAGTGCGTAGAGGTCATGTGGGTGGACGTTTCACGATACCAAGATAAACATAAGATACATACATTCCTTTGTCCTCCTTTTCAAAAAAATTTGTCATTTAAAAATGACACATCTACAAACATATACTCTTTGGATTCACACCACAGGCAAACTTAAAGCTACCCGCCAATAATTCAACTTCTTTTATTAGAGATTTTAAAGTAAAATTAATATTCAGAATATTAATTTACTATATCCCTGCTTGATCCATGATATATAATGTTCAATGTTCTTGAAATAGTAAACAAATGTGTGAATGTAGCAGATAGAAATTATTTTACTGCTTCTATACACAACTTTCAAGAGAAATACTGCAAATGCGGATGTAATGCACACTAATCGTACTTTACGTACAGAAAATTTAAGCAAAATCGATGGAACAGTTTTTGAAAAATATTCAAAAATGAACTTTGGCTTTCATGTGAAGTGCCTTTTGTGTTCAAGTAAAAATAAAATTGAAAGCATACGTGCATACGTCAGAAGTAAATTCTACCCTTAATTCGAAAAATAGAAAAAAAATTACTACGTATATGAGAAAGTAAAATCTCACGATGATTTGTTAGATGCACCAGGCATTAGATGCAAAATACCTGACATGCTAACTTACTATTCTCTGCTCGTTACTGTTCTCTGATTCATCAACAAGTGTCTGAGTCGCAGAAGTAGTAACCGGAAAGTCGGAGCAGCCGAGAGCGGACCACGTGATGAAACCATAAGTTGTTTATATTTCTAAACATTGTACGATGTAGTAATAAGTTGCACTAAACAAAACTACAAAGAAAGTCTAAATCCGGAAACATGTACTATATGTTTCCAAATAATAATTATTAATATAAATACTTTGTATAATTTGTAAAAGACTTTTTTGACTGTGGATTAAATTTAATCTAGAATTTCTTTTAGAGTTGACATGTTCATATAACGTACAATATTATATTAAGAAGAATACATTTTTCAGTACATTTCTTGCTAAATACATTTTGGTATGTGAATCATTTACACTACAGCAAATTACATCGTTGTGGCAACGGCTCTGCCAAGCGAATACGCGTGTAACTTGACGTAATGGATCTATGATTGACAGTGAAATAAATAATTGAAATGAGTAATATAAAACTATAAATAATAATAGTATTATTAAAATTCTCAGATAATTATAAAATTAAAATTGTAACTGAAAATATTCGAATGTTGAATGCACGTTTTTGGAAAATAAGGGCTTGCTCAGTTTGCATAGATACTCTTAAAAATTCTCGGGAGGGACCATAGCCCCAATGACCCTCCTTTGAAACAGCCCTTGACATAAACATCCTCCAACCTTCTTAAAAAACTTTATCGGGCAAAATCGTGAATATTGTCATGAGTCTACCTTTAAGCGACGAGTCATAAGAACAATGATTTTGGGACATACTTATTTGCACTCCTCACATTTAACCTCAAGCGTGAGAAACGCGACACAATGCACCGTTTTCATGAAATTTGTTTCTTAAATACTTCACTTTACTTCGAAGAACTCTAATTATCCATGTGAAGTTTTAAGAATTACTGGCATTTCTTCTGAGTCCGGTTCCACCTACCTGTTGTTCATGCTGTATTCCCAAACGCGAGCGCTCCAAACATCCGGAAACACTCATCATAATGATAGGCGTGCACTTCGCAACCCAAGGATACTGCGCTTTGTCACGCACGAAGAGAGGTCAAACACGGAGAGTGTTGGGTCGATAAACACAGAGCGCAGCTTGACGCCACGATGATGAAGACTTTCAATGAAGCGAA
This sequence comes from Laupala kohalensis, assembly GCA_002313205.1. NCBI lineage: Eukaryota > Metazoa > Arthropoda > Insecta > Orthoptera > Trigonidiidae > Laupala > Laupala kohalensis. Next base: position 77,093 of record NNCF01127703.1, on the reverse strand, counting down.
CTGTACCGATGGGTACCAATGTTTGTATTTAAAGAAATCACTCAGTTCAGGGGTAATTAATAACTACGCAACACATGGGGCGTTTCAAGGAACGAAGTGGAACAATTTTTTGCATTAGAACGAGATATTAATTAACGTTGAGGAGAAGTAAGAACCAAGAAGCGGATGTAAAACGTATGATAGAACTCTCGCTGAACCATAAATGTTATCAAGCAAGAAATATATACCGAGATAATTCCGAAAAATATCAGGCAATTTTCACCACAATTTTTTTATATTTTGATAAAACAGTTATCTTATGGGAGAATGCACCAAAATGAGCTTAAATAAATTTGGAGTTAAAAAATATTACAAAATTTCGTATTATAAAAATATTTTAATGGAACATTTTTATAAATGAACAACACCTCTCGCAGGAAGTTATGTGCGACATATATAATTTGAAAAATATATTTAATTCACTCTTTCTTGCAATTTTCAATGTGTTGAAAATAATTTTAAAATATATAACTAAATTTGAATTTACACTCTTCCTCATACTCACAATAAAAAGACCTTTATTCATGATATCAAATATATAATTTGTTATTATTTTTTAAAATCAACGACACAATAAGTTAAAGAACAGGAATGATTTGATTTATATCCGGAATCCAAATGGGTACTAATTCAGCGTTTCATCTCCAAGTTCAGTGATTTTGCAGAATATATCCGCGAATTTAATCCGTATCAAATGAAGAATCTGAATATTATCGAAGCAGTAATTTGTGCTACAAATAAATCAACAAACGGAGACGTAACTTGGAGTAGGTGAGGACGGTCACATAAGCATATGAAGGTCGATCTGATGAGTTGGAGGAAGCTCCGCCGATGGGCGACGTGCCAAGTTATTAACACTGAGTAACAACTGAAGGCCTCGTAACCCCACCTTGTTCATCCCGGCTTCCTTGCTCCATTTCACATCTACTGGTAAAATCCTACCTTCACTCAAGACAGATTTTTCATGCTTATATGAAGATAACATTTGAGGAGTGTCTGTTTAGACGAAGTTTTCTCCGCTTAAAACAAATGTTTTCCCCTCATTCGATTGTAGTACTTGGATAATATCGAAATCACCTTCATTCGCTTTCAAGAATACATATTTTCTTGTTAAACGTCACTTCATACTTTGTGATTCTGATAAAAGAAAGTAATTGTGTATTGAGCATTTCCGTAATTTTGGTTGAACCTCATTCTAGAAGGGGATAAAGGGGAATTTTTCTTTGATTGATAGATGGTAACAAAAGGTTTTAAAAAATAGTTGGAAGCAAAAGGGTATATTCTATAGGATTTTCAATAGTTGAATTGCACTGTTTTCTGAAAAATTGCTTATGTTGAAAAAAATAACTGTTTTAACAGGCACTCCTCATTTGCGAACATTTCTTCATAGAATAAAATATATTTGTCCGTTATTCTGCAAGAGGGCACCCAGGACCCCGCAGGGGGCTCAGTTTCGACTGAGTATGGGTTTGGCGAACCCACGGCCCCGAGCTGGGGACTGGTACTGCGCCAGCAGTCCTCGGACACCGTAAGCTTTGGGCATGCTTCAGCGACCACCATTGGCGCGATGGTGGAAAGTTTAGTGTTGCAAAGGGCAGATATCTTGCCTTCATCGGCCAGGTCGCGAGGAAGGATTAAACCTCTAAAAAAAACAACCTCAACCTCAAGGTATGTTACGCGTCGATGAGGTGAATGGGTGTTGAGGATAAACACTCGCTAGCGGACAACCTTGGGGCAACTGCCGCACCTCAGTTGAATAAGGTTTAGTGGCGTGATGCGGGGGCTCCACGTCACCAGACATTTATTTCCTCCGAACTCGTGGGACAAGATGACAGATGCTTCGATTCTCCCGCCTTGCGGAGTGGGTGTGCCGCAAGGTGAGTATTCCACCCAAACGTCTTAGAAGCGGACGAGGGTTCACAGCCCTCCCGTTTCACAAGACAATAAGGGAAAGTTACAGAGCATTCCATACGAGAATACTTTCATATTAATGTCACGAATCAAAAGAAGTTTCGAAAAGGTATCACCTTTTTATATATTCAAAGGTCTAGAAGATCTCGTTTGTTCGTTGAAAAGTATAAAAATGTTAAGAAACAGAATGATGCTGCTTGAAACAAAAACAAGCAAGAAGGCGATAAAATTACTCGACTGTAGTAAGCTGGGAGAGTTCCCTGTAAAGTGCGAACTCCATGATGCACTTAATCGCAGAAAAGGAGTCGTATCTTGCAGGGACATAATGGATATGCAAACTGAAGAGCTTGTTTCAGAATGGAAGGCTGACAGCGAAGTTGAGGTCAGCCAAATCATGAAGGTCAATGGTGTTCCGCAGAAGACCAGTTCCTTCATCGTTACATTTGATCGTCCTAAACTACCCAAAGAACTCAAGGCTGGATGGCTTAACCTGCCGGTGCGTCCCTTTACTCCAAATCCTCTGCGCTGTTTCAAGTGTCAGAGGTTTGGACATACCACAACATCCTCAAACGGCCGGGACACATGCGGGAAGTGAGGAAAGGGGGCACACGAACCCGGCGTTTCATGCACGTGGCCTGCAAAGTGCATTAATTGCACAGGCAACCACCCGGTGTGGAGCAGTAAGTGCGTCGCCTTTCTGGTAGAAAAGAAAGTGCAGGAGATCAAACCTACGGAGACGATCCCGTACAGTGAAGCACGAAAGAAATATAGGGCGTTACACCCTGTATTTTCTACCAGTTACTCCACCGCAGCGAAGACTCCTAAAATAATGAAGACTGTGTCCGTACAAGCCGATTTCACTGACGAGTCTACGACAACGTCGTGCACATGACAGTGCAAATGCGGAAAGAAATATGTTCCAGCCGTTCCAATTAAATCTAAAACTCAACCTAAACCCCGTCCATCTACTACAAAGAAAACGGCAAGTAAACCTACCACGAAAACAACCAAGACAGACAAAGCAGGGTTCTAGGGCTAAACCCCTGAACCATGTTGAATTTTTGAAAACATCAAAAACCACATCGTCCAAAAAATCCCAAAGACGTAAAAAGAACGATTATGTACTCGCATCCTCCGAGTCAGATTGTGCATTGTCTGACGGTGACGCGGAAATGCACATTCACGAGCCTGATCCCGGAGGTTCCAAAAAGTAATGGATTCCATACTTCAGTGGAACCTTAATGGCTATAGAACTCAACATAAATAGTTACATCTCTTAGCGCGTCGTAATCCGATCTGTATTTGCCTGCAAAAGACACACCTTTAACTAAACACTCACCCTCTCTGCGAGAATACAGCAGCTTCAGATATAACGACACCATGGAAGATCGAGCAAGAGGTGGAGTTTCCGTGTTTGTTAGAAATACAATCCTCTGCTCACCTGTTCTCCTACAAACTCAAATCCAGGCTATAGCAGTCAAAATTCACAGCGAACCAGCTATGACCGTGAGTTCTCTGTATCTTCCTCCGACACGAGATTTCTCGGAGACCTTCCTCAGGGATTTAATTCACCAGCTCCCTCAACAATTCCTACTCTTTTGAGATTTCAACGCCAACAGTGTACTGTGGGGCTCGTCGAGCGATTGCCCCAGGAACCGACTGCTGAATTGTGTTGTTTAAGCGAGAAAGTTTATGCATAATGAACACTGGGGAGATGACCCACTTTGCATTTGCCACGGGGTCATGGACTGGTATAGACCTGTCAATTTGCTCTTCTGAATTTGCTGATATCTTCCAATGGAAGATAGAAGATGATCTGCATACTAGCGACCATCATCCTTTCTGGTTGTCCTTGCCGAAACGTGCGAGTATTCCCGAATGCAAGCCACAGAAATGTATTCTCAGAAAGACTAACTGGACACTGTACCGTTCTCTGTCTGTCTTCAGAGAAATGAGAGGGTCGACCATCTGACTCATCGCCATTTGGGCAAGGCGAAGAGCATTGCGGAAATTTAAGGGTAGTCCATCTCCGGAAAACCTCGCCGCATATCGGATTGCTAAAGCAAAAGAGCGCAAAACTATCAAAGAATCCAGATCCACCTCCTGGAAAGAGTTTCTAAGCACCATTTAGAGAACAACATCGTCCTCTAAAGTATGGGAGTCAATCCGAAATATATCTCGAAGGTATTCTCGAGTCCCAATATCTGGACTCAGTTATAAGGGTCAGATTCTCACCAACAACAGAGAAATGGTAACAGTGATGGCTGAATACTTTGCTGACCTAACATCTACAGCGATCCTGATTTTGCGAGAAAAAGGGAAATAGCGGAGAGCTCATCTTTTGATTTTCGTTCCACCAACTGGGAACCATACATCTCTTCCTTCTCTATATGGGAACTTGATTCAGCTCTAGCGACAGTTCACGATACAGCTCCGATGTTGAGGGTATACTTTCACCTAATATTGGACAAACACCAGGTCCATATCCCTGGGCTTACCGACGGGTCGAAGCAGGCTAATGGTGTCGGCTGCTCCGTGGTCTTTCCCCGTGAGACCTGTGGGTACCGTCTAGGCGATCTGTGCAGCGTTTACAACGCTGAGTGCTACGCCATATTGAGAGCATTGCGAACAAAGTGCTCTCGCGGATCAAATTTCCTAATTTGTTCTGATTCTCTAAGTGCCCTTCAAGCAATCCAGACTATGTATTGAGCTGATAAGCTGATCCAGAACATCCAGGATGTGCTTTTCTCTCTCCAAAGTGATGGAAAGAACATAATGTTTTGCTGGGTTCCCGGACACGTGGGAATCGGAGGAAATAAGGAACCAGACGTTTCCGCAAAGACGACATGCCTCAAGAATCGCGTGGATTTCTTCTCGATTCCAAAACGAGATCTCCTACATTCCATCAAGATAGGGATTCTACGTGAATGGAACAATGAGTTGTTAGCTGTTGAAGGGAATAAGCTCCGACATATCAAATCGTCTGTTAAATCATGGAGCAGTTCCTGTAGGCCATCCCGGCGCGACGAGATTCTGCTAACCGTCCTGCGCATGGGACATTGTCCTTTCACTCATCGGTATCTCTTACTTCTTGATGATGAACCCGTTTGTGAGGAGTGTAGTTCTTCTCTGACAGTGCGTCACCTACTAACTGATTGCAGAAGATACTCGACTATACAGAGACAAATTGGTCTGGCTGCAGATTTACCAACAATTCTCGGAAATGAAACGTTTAATTTTAATAAACTATTGAATTTTATGAGTAGATCGTGACTCCTCCAACAAGTTCTCAGGAGGGTTTAAATTTGCATTCTTTTTTCCTCTTTCCTGTCTTCATTCCTTTTATCTTTCGTTTATGTGATTAGAAAATACAATATTTAGAATTTTTTCTTTTTTATGATATAATGTATGGGGCAACTGTTTTCTTTTCTTTCATCTTTGTATTTAGATATTTGTTGAATTCAGGAGGGTTTTTTTAGCGGGCATGGTCGAGAAATTCGGCGAGTCCCACACACGGGGAAGAGTCACTACGGCACTTCTCTATGGTGCGAAACTGCATTTTCCCCACCTGCATGTACTCTAATGACCTAGCTGTTGACGAGCCCGTAAATGCTCACAAAAAAAGGTACCCAGGATTTTGTCAGTTATATCAAAAACACTCCGAACATTATTCTATCTACACTTAACAACTTGTTTTAATGTTTTGAAGCTACTGTCCCCGTAATACAATGAGAAGGGCGTAACTTATCTACAGAGCGCTCTATTTAGCTTATCTACAGGGAGCGGTCGTTGAGAGTTCTGGTCCCCTGTGATGCTACTGAACAAGAACTATACTGCAAAATATCCATATTCTGTTTCTCTTTCGCCACCATTTTAGCTAGTCCTAAAAGATCCCAACTCAATCATAAACACCGTCCACAACCGAATATCATTCGTCTCCGCTCCCATGTAGTCCTCGACTCCACGACACACGAAAGAATGGAATCGGGATGATATTGCGTTACAACTATTGCACACATACTAACGGAAGTCTAATAATGAGGCCTATTTCGGTACAATTACCGACAATATAAAAATTGCGTATTTTAGGGACTTTTAATTTTTTTTATTTGTTTAAGTAATCTCATATTCTTGCGTATTTTATGAATTTATGTTTGTTATATTTGTCCAAGTTTTAACTAACTATAAAACTTATTCACTTGCTGGCAATCATAGTGAGGCATCCTCTATTCGTAGAGAGTGGCATTACACTCTTTGAAACGTTTCGAAAACCATTGGATACAGAATTTGTAGCGTTCTGCTTCCGACCCTGTTACGTTTAAAATCCCCCTCCCTCAAAAATACTTCGAAACATTTCGAAAAAGAAAACACTGAATTGCGAATAACTACGCCAAATTCTTGTCTATATTGGGAGATATCTATAATTGGAGCTGGGTGGAGGTGATTTCAAAAAGACCGTCTGGTAGCGAAACTAACTAGCGAAACCTCTAATAAGAGTCTAAGGTAAAATGCGATTCAAGACAGTGAAATGAAAAACCAATAAAAACATTTCCAATTATAATAAATGTATTTAATTATTTTTATTTTGTTTTATAGATGTAAAACATTGTATTGATTGAAGATTTCTATATTTTAAAATTTTAAAAAACGTAATAAAAATGGCTCTCGAATGCTGGACCTTGTATGTTGAAATACATGGCCGTTTCATCAACTTTCTTCAAATCAGAAGATGGAACTCCAATTTGCTATTGAGTATTTTACCATTGTTTATGAATGTCGATAGTATCACCTTTTTTCAATGTACCTCTATTTTCACTATATCCCAATTAGTCGTCCTTGGTGAATTCGCGGAGGTTCCCAGTAGTCATCTTGATGTTGCTCATGGCTGACGGGAGAAGCACTCAGAATTATATGCTTGCTGCAACCATGGAAGTTTTTATGATGGCCTTAGAATCTAGGAGCGATAATTACAAACCAAGTGATCCAGAACATTTGAAACCATCGTGAGAAAAAGATCGCCGTCCAAAGTGACACTTAATTATCCTGTAACGATGTACGTTGAATTTCATTCTTATATTTCACTGAAGCGTCAATAGAATTTGTTGGTTTTCTTTGGGGGGGGGACATTTTTTTGGGGAGGGAGGTGTTTGAAAAAATTTGTAGGGGAGGTGGAATCAGTGTTGGAAGGTAACACCATCTTAAAGATTGTTAGCGTTCATACACCAAACTATTAGGCAAACTCCGCTTGTTATGTGGAGTTTTTCATGACTTGCAATTAGAAGGAAAAAATAGAACTAAATGATAACTACAGCTATAGAACGAATAATTTTTTAGTTTCTCACAGGCAATTCAGAAATAATGCTTTTGAAGAAATTGTATTCCGGATCTAATTTAGTGACATTACCCCCATCTAGTAAATGATCTTCAAGTAAACGGTGTGATGACATGGTATTATATTATTTTGTGTCAATAATGTGCATTTGGTCAGTCTAACGTAGCAAGAAATACAATGTTTACAAAACTAGCGTTGTAAAACCATTACTATTACTTTTTCATATATGTTTCTCAGTCTGCTCTTGACAAAAAGATTCTAGATATTATTTAGAGTGACAATTATACACAAATTATACACCAAGTGTTTTTTGGGGCATAGTACACTATATTTTGTCGTATTCTTCATGTTCTGGAATTATAAAAGTTTATTAAAGAAATATTTTAACTACTACTGCTTCTAAGCTGTCTCCAATTTGCAAATTCAGTTATTTGTTTTTTGGTAAGTAGGATANATATATATATATATATATATATATATATATATATATATATATATATATATATATATATATTATTTGAAATAGAATATACAAGTTTCCTGCTCACAATACTATCATATGTTGAACCAAGAAATTGCATTTGGACGAATTGGGAGAAATAAATCTTCACAGATAATTCTGTATTCAGAAGTAATTTTGCAGATTCTTGTCAAGACTTGCTAAAAACCAATTCCCACATCGCCATGACTTGAGATATTAGATCTGATCTTCGTTAGACCGAGTTAACAGAAGGTAGCATGTACTTATGTAGCAGAGAAAAAAGGTTACTTCCATTTCGAATAATGTATTCGATCAATCAAACGATAGCCCAACATTTCCAAATATTTAAAACAAATTTGGATGATAAATCGCAATATGACAGGATGAATAAAAATTAACACATTAAATGATTAATTATTATTATCACAACTCATATGGAATACAAACATAACATGAAAAAAAACCTAAATTATTTTAATGTGTATAAACAATTATAAACAACGTTTGTAAATTTACACTACTATTGATTCATATTATTACCGTTTCTAAGTTTATACAGTTGTATAATATTTTTTTATCGTTTCACTTCTTATATTACCGTGATAAACTCTTTTGTTCCATATTTAATACTGAATTAAAATAATAGAATTGTCAGGTTCGGCCAAAATAAACGTCCTATTTGAAAGTAGTACATTACTTGAAATGAATGAAGCATCAAGGATAAATTTCTTGCAGAGATGATGAAATATGCGCTCTCATAATATATTTTCAACTTCATTAATAGTACGGGCATTTCATCTCATCTAAATTCATACTGCATAAGCTGTCATGATGGCACGGTCGAAACGCCAAGTGGAATTTTTGCATTACAGTTTCCTGCTCCTGTACCACGTTTTTCAAGCGTAAGAAGCAATTTGTCAGCGCACGTAAGGAGATTAACCTTGACAATAATTACACATCAAAACATTTATGGAGAATATATTTATTTATAAGTCTTTTTGATAATTAGAGAAAAAGTTTTTAGAGAAGGTATTTTTCCTGGCACGTTTGAATTCTCGAATAATTTCGAATTATTTTTATCATTTTTAATGTATTTTACTCAAGAATGTTTTATCGTGGATGTGGAGTTGGAAACGAGAATGAGAGAAAATAAATAATAACCTCCAAAATATTTAACGAATGTTTTATTAACGATTCTTTATCCAATTACGCTATGTAATGTATCCTGGAGACGTATTATAATCTCACACTTAAGAAGTATAATATGTTTACTACTGATTGAAATTAATTATTTGTTTCTAGTGGAATACTATGAATGAAATATTTACTTAGGTTTAGCAAAGAATTCAATTACTTATGATTGAAACTTGCAACGGATTTTACGTTATAAATTTCAGGGAAGACATAAAAAATATGAATTTTATTTTGTGCAATGGAAACACTGCGCCAACTTTCCCCAGAACTTGCTTCTGAAATTCTGAATAACGACTCCTGTTATAATCAATCATACCGACTATTTATTTGAGTTGGGAATGGACAAGAACAGAGTTCAAATTGCCAGGGAATCGAACTAACATTTGCCTGGAGTAAGTAAAGGATACTCCGAATGAAAATCTCAGCTAGTTCGACCCAGAGCAGTGTGTGAACACGCGTTTTTGAATACGTCCTCTACCGCTCGCGATGCATTGTACCATTACAATTATCGAGATTCAATCTGTAAAAAAATTGATATACGACTCCAATTGATTCTATCGTAAAAGCAATCGAGGCACACGGAACAATTGACTCTGACAGTCATTCGCGAGTGCAGGATGGACCTTGGCAGAGACCACTGACCGCCTCGGGCGCCACCACGTCCCTGTCCGTCCGCGTCCCATCAGCCAACGAGAATACCTTGCTCGAATGAACCGGTAAACAGAGCGAGTCCCTCGCGTATCTTCCTCGCCTAATCGAGTGGTCGTTCTCTCCATGAGCGCATTCTCGCTTCTCATTGTGAAGAAACACGAACTTTCCCTCCTGCAAAGGCAAGGTCAATCGCTCTTGCCAAGCAATTATGGCAAAAGACCAAGAGGAGGAGATGCCCAATACCGCAGAACTGAAACATCCTTTTTGTCGCATAATTATTTGTTTGCAATTTATTCTTACAAGCAAATTATTATCCAAAAGTATTATAATGGTATATGTCAAAGGCGAATACACCACCTTACTAATGTAAAACGCCTTTCATCAAATGTACAAAATTCTCTATCACAAATAAGTAGTACATTTTTGTATAGTTTCCATACCATAGAACAACATCCTCAATTTTAGAAAGACTTTTTTCTCCTGGACAATATGGTTAGCAAGCACCAAAAAGAAACAACCTCATAATCTTGCAACTAAGGGGAAATATTTGTGATTGAAAAGTTAATGGCGCAAGTTCCCAACTCGTATATAAAAATATTTTCATCCTTCGGTCACACCAGGGTTAATAGGACATTAATTATACTTATTTATTGTAACAATTAACGGGACACATTTCTACCCCAAATGTCACATTTTTTTACACTTTGGTTTCCTTTATTTCAGATAAAATGGAAAATCAAATTTATACTATCGCTAAAGTAATATGCGATAATTGCAGATTTTCCATCATATAGAGATGTTCTTTTAGTTGATTAAATGCTAAATTAGTCAATAAATATCCAGTCAAAATATCTAGAAAGTCATAGTTCATTAATTTTCTTTATAACTTACGTCTTTTACCTTTATTTGGTCTCAAAACATTTTTACATTTATGTGGATAAATTTTCTTTATTTTTAAAACAAATTACATAAAGCTGTTTTTAAAAAAGAAAATATTAAGCTTCAATGTAAGTCCATTAGTTATAGGAAAGATATGTTTAGTTTTAAAGAAAGTATGAAAAAAACAGTACTTTTATTAACGAAAAACGGTACAACCAAAGTAACTGGTTTTCGGTGGTTTTTATTTTTGGTGTCGATATCTACCTCACGAAGTCCGTCTGAATAGTCTGAATAGCGAATGTAGTAAAAGGTTAATGATGAAATTATAAATCAACAGACGTAAAAGGAAAATAATATTTTGCAGAAAAGATTCATTTATTCCCAACTTTTTTGGAAAGATATCGCAGATGTATGTACACATGTTACGACATTGGAGTTTTATGAGAGCACCCACCACTAGACACAAATGCAACAAGAGAATTATTCACTAGACTGTCTATTTGTTCTGGAGATACGGGTGATAATGAAGAAAGGTGACAGGAAGGAGTCAAAAGAAAGGTGTCTCAGTGCGAATTGCAATTGAGGCTTGTAAATGGAAAAAGTTGAAGTGCCATAAACATTACACTTACAGAAGACTCGAAAAGCACTAACTGATTAGGAAATTTTTTGGAAATATCATTATAGGTTACTTGTTTGACGTTGCAATTCATGTTGTTTAAAATAGTAAAATTTTATCCAAATAAAGGGCAATCAGTTGAAACTATTGTTAAGTGCCAAATAATTAAAATATGGGTAGGTGTTATGATGATACAGTTGTAAATGCCAAATAATGAAAACCTTAATGTTTGAAATACCACATGTCATTTCCAAAAAATGCTCCAAGTATCGCCGATAACCAAAAGAGAGTATTTGTCACGCCTGACATATACTCTCTTCTGGTTATTTTGCCTGATGTTGCGAAAAATTATCGAAAAATAGTAAAAGAGTGTATTACAATAGTAAACACAATAAATACATTTCACCGATGTTATTGCGTAATGCATATTAGCATCGCGACGATGTATATACGCCAATGATTTATTTTGATCGCCTCCACAATTAAACTATCATATTATTATAAGACACTTATTAGACAAATTACAACGACATTACAGTTGACTAGGAGAACATTTTTCACGAAAAAATATTTTTATTGGAACTTAGAACTTTTTCATTGGCATGCCTTAATTGTAATTTATGTATTAATGGTCTGAGACAATATAAATTTATTCTAAGGTAAAATTCAAATATATAATTTGATACATTCAATATTACTAGATCTAAACCAATACGAATAGTTCAAATAATTAAAAAATGAAAAATATTACCAGTTGAAATACATCAAATTGTTATCTAGTAAAACAATTGTTTATGTACGGAAACCTTTATTATGTATCTAATGTGACTCCAGAAGATGAATATATTCAAATGCATCATGAGTACTGAAAAAAAAATGTCCAACTAGACGGAAAAAAATATTCTTCAATCACCAAGTTTCAGCACTCTATTGTTCTTTTCCAGTTGATAGCTCGAGTCTCATAGAGGAACTTCTCGTTACTACTTACTCTTAAGAACCTTGAGTCCAGAAAATCGTAAAATATATTTACTTACAAAAAATAACTAAAGTAAAAGTTCTCGGAATCAGAAAATTGCCCTGAGATTAATATTTAATAGATTCAAAAGATTCGACGTCGCCTCATCTGCATGCTTTCTTCTCTGTACGACTTTCTTGACGGTATTCTTTTTTCTTTCAACTCCATGGTTTTCCCTTGTTTAATCACCGGCGTACAGCAAACTTTCTTTATTTCGACGTCCATCTTCAGGAATCCGACAGCGTCACTATTCGATCCAGGGTCCTTTCCTTCGGAAGGCGAAAACGCTACCACTGAGCAACTGCAGCATAACGTTTTACTATTTTGCGTTATGCTAAGAGTTGGCAATGTAGTATTGCTACCATGAATAGTAAATACGTAAAATAGTAATCATTAAATACCAAGAAATCTTTAAATTTTTATCTTTAAATAGTACCAAGAAAATAGTTTTTATTACAAAAACGTTTCTTTATTTTGAATATACTTGAAATTTATTCTTATTAAATTAATACATTTGAAAATATCATTATTTAAAATAATAATTATGTATTCGCCAACATTAACCTTCAGAAATTCAAAATATCTCGACCTCAAGAAAACTCTGTAAATTTTCGTCGCCTAGACTTCAAGTTTCGGACTACGCAACGTCGGGATGGCGTCGTTTAGTCCTTGTAATGAATCATTTGGTTCAGTTAAACAACTATTCATACTTGCGAAAGCCATGGTCGATTTGACACCGTAAAACAATTGCTCAGGCTGCGCCGCCTCAGCCATGAGTCAACGATCCGCGAACATAGGAAGCAGCGCATCCGAGTGTCATTTAGCGACAACTACGAAAGAGATCGCCGGCGAGGAACTAACAAGAATCCTTGTAGCTATGTCAGATTTTTTAGCGGGCTTAGCTGTTACTCGTAAAACCCATAATCTGTAGCTGTTGATGTAACTTTCTTCCTCCCAGACAAAACAGCGTTAGCTTCCGCAGTGATAAAAAATTGGTCTCGTTCAGACGAAAACTCTTTTAGGACACAAACATAGAAATCTCTTAGATTGCGGTGAACCTCACCGCCAGGTAACAGATTAATCATGTTACGTCGAATGAAAATGGGAGACGGGACCGGGGTTCGAACCCGGGACCTTGAGCTCAGCGCGCTCATGCTGTTGAATGAGAATGAGTTGAATGAGAATGAGTTGAATGAGAATGAGTTGAATGAGAATGGTAGACGGAGCCGAGAGGCGAACGGGATGGCGCAGTCGGTAGGCGTTGTCACAGCTAACTTTAGGCTGAGCGGAATGTTACTTACATTCAATTTTTGAGTTTGGGTCTTCTAATTTTAATAACCACTGGATGTAAGAACAATATATGTTGACTCTTTCTGTAGTTAATTAACGCTTTGAGGTGTGGATGGCTTTTAAAAACGGTTTCTTTTAAAAAAAGGACATTTTTTGGAGAGAAAAGACATTATTTTGTTGTGGAATTCGTAACTAAAAGAAGCAAAACAGTTTAGGTGAAAAACTTGTACTTACTATGGCCACACGACAAGTAAAATATAACAACACCCCAAGGATGATCAAACCGGACATAAGCCAAGATTAAGGAGATCATACAAAACTTGATCGCACTAAACCACAATTCTAATTTAAGATACATAATTACAATATATTCCCCTAATATACCTTGCATGTATCACATAACTACGAATATATCTTCATTTTCACGATTTACTAAATAGAAAAAGTAATGAAAATTACCAAGGAAAGACTGATACATTCTGTAATATATAGATTGATTTTAAACCCAATACTGATTATATTTCACCAATTATGTCTTAAAATGTTTTATTATTTATTTGTTATTCTAAAAAGGAGTGTAATCTTATTTTGTCTTCAGATGTCGACAAGTGAATATCTAATGATTTCGATACTTGTGTCCAAGAAGAAACATTAAAAATCTTGGACAAGAAATTAACAAATAATAGGGATTCTCAAAACACTAAATAATAATAATTAGAACCACAAATGTACAAGATCTGCCCGAGAATCAGGAATCTGCTACGAGTAATGATGGCCAACTCTTCAAGCAGGCAATGTTGACATTAGCTCCATAAACATCAAGTGTGGAATTTTCCAAGGCGACTCTTTCTCTCCAATATAGTTCATTTTGGCTTTAATCCCCCTTTCTACATTACTTAAAGAAAGTAATATTGGATATAAAATCAATTTGGGAAATAAACAAACAAGATTGATTCACTTACCCTTCAGGGACGATCTGAAATTTTTGCCGAGCCCCAAGAAAAGCTCCACACATTAATGGGTATTGTGAAAAACTTAGCGAAGACATAAGAATGAGTTTTGACCTTGATAAGTGTGCCACTGTGAGTATAGAAAGGGGCAAAACGGAACTAACTGGTGAACCTATTGAAGGAATAGAGGGACTAAAACCAAAAGCTCTATATCAGTACCTTGGAATACCACAGAATAGCAAAATTGATCATGCTATCCTCAAGAATGAATTTACGAAAAAGTACAAGAAGCATCTAATTAAGACACTCAATACTAAATTGTCTGGAGCAAATATCATCCCAACCATCAACACTTGGGCCATTCCTGTCCTGACGTAGTCCTTTGGCATAGTAAAATGGTCAGACACGGATCTGAATGACTTAGACAGATTGACGATTGCTGAATAAGTTCAGATCCTTGCACCCAAACTCATGTTAGGGTTAGGTTGTACTTGCACTGAAATTACCATTAGGTTGTACTTACCCCGAAATTACCATTAGGTTGTACTTGCCCCGAAAGAAGGGTGGACATAGGTTGTTAAATATCCACAAGTTATGTAGGATTCAAGAAAATAATCTTAGGACCAAGATCATGCTCTCCAATGAAGAAATAATGGTGATGATTGCAAAAGTTAATGAAAGATATACACCCCTTAACCTAGGTAATACTAACAAGCAATGTGAACCAATGAATACGAAAGAAGATGGAAAGAAGAAATGGCACTACATGGAAAGTTTCCAAAGTTGTTGAAAGCTGCTGATGTAGATAAGACTGCGTCCCTGCAATTAATCAAGGATGGACACCCTGAAACAAAAGGGTTTATGATGGCAATTCAAGATAGAATGATGAGGACAAGAAATTATGAGAAACATACTCTCAAACTCGATGTTTCTGATTCCTGCAGGAAGTGCGGAAGGCCTGGCAAATCTACCGAACAAGTAAGAGTTCTCTCGCAGAAAATGCTTACTTAAGCGGGCATAATCAAGCGGCCAAGCTAATCCATCAACAACTTGCAATGGATTACGAATTATTAAAATACTAACCGTCAGCAGTACTTGAAGATCAGAAGCACGTACTCTGTTGGAATGGACCTATGCTGACAGACAAGACAGTGGATTATTTATCGCCCAGATATCCTTCTTATTGATAAGGAAAATAAAGCAACCACCATAATCGATATTGCTGTTCCTCTGACTCACAATATTACTTCAGCTGTCAGAAAAGGTTAGGAAATACGAGGACCTTGAAATTGAGCAAGAATACATGGAAGATAGGCAAAGTTGAAATTATCCCCTTAGTGATGTCTGTCGAAGATATTTATCGACGAGGTTTCAGAATAACTTGGAAAAGCTAAGACTAGAGAAGAATATAATGAAAGTTGCACAAAAAGCTGTCCTCCTGCAGATATGTCACATCGTTCGAAAAATTTTGAATTAATTAATAACATCATACAGGCCAAAATGAATTTCCTTTCTGTATCGATAAAACCCAATCCCAATACCATCTATGGGGTGGGTGAATGTTTCCAGTTTCTACTGAGAAAGAATCAATAATAATAATAATAATAATAATAATAAATTTATTGTAAAAAAAAGCCGTTACAAAATGCGTACGACCACGTGGAGGACAATACACAAAATTACCCCGCGTGAGTTAGCAAGGGACCATCCTATCAAGGATCGTAAGACAGGGACTGATTTAACGTTTCATTTAATAATTAAATAACACTAAATTTGAGATTTATTATTATAATAGATGCCGATTATTATAATAGAGCGTAGCGAGTCGGTATACAAAACTCCGCCTCTATCCGAAGGAAAACCTGAGAAAATCCGGGCCAGGATGGGGATCAAATCAGTACTCTAACTTCTCATTTATCCAGATATGAAGCTGAAAAAAGTAACTTAATTCCAAAGCACTGACTTTTTATATTGCATTCTTTAAAATCTGACAATATTTAATGGATGTGTCCTCGAAGAAATATATTAATTCCTGAAAAAATTGGTGCATTACGAAGCCGCAAATAACGTTGAAAAACTATTGTGTCATAGTAATAACAAGAAATAATTAAATATTTATTCCGATATGAATTTTCTGATAAAGAGAAGTTAGAGTTAATGGTGGGTGTTTAATCATGAACATATTTGTAATAAAGTGAAACCAACCTCTGAGCATTTCGTAGATTTGTAATCCTATCATCTCGTGAATGTAGATGCAAGACGAAGACACAATGACCAAGCGTGTAAATAAAGACTTGAATGAATCTCGTGGCATGTTCGAAGCAAGGGTTAAAACAGACAAAAGCGAAGCCATTAATAATGTTTTGCAGGAGGATCCTGGGAGATTCTGAGGAATGGCGTGCTGCATTCAGATTGTGGATTCGCACCGTGCAAACTTGGGTACCGTTTCGTAATGCAGCACGAAGGATGAAGGTGCTATGTAACATTCTACGATCACCTCCGGTACATATTTTGTCCGCTGCTCGGAGATGAGACGCTCCCCTGAGAGACTTTTCGCATGGTCCGTGGGGCGTCTGTACGGGCGTCCTCGAGAGTAATTGAGTAATTACATGAACAGTGTGCAACACGAAACACGAGACCGAGGGAAGTTTTAATCATGGTGTTTCTTGATGCGGCGAATATCTGCAAGATTTTCCACAAGCAGAGAAGAAAGTGGAGATCGAAAATCCAACAAGCGTTGGGTACTATTTTATTATAAATTTCACATGATTCCAAAGATTTCCCCAGCAATAATTATTTTCCTCTTAATCTGATTTAATATTAAATGAAAGTATTTTAGACGATTTAAAGGAATTCTTATTATGAAACTTCTAAAGAAGTAAAGTTCTGAACAAAAAGATTTAAAAGAAAATTATTGATGGGTGTCAGACTCAAAGAAAAAAGTTAGAAACAACAAAGAACTTCGTATAAAACATAAAATGTCAATTGTGTGTGTTTTTTGTAAGGATAACAGAAATAGAGAGCAGTGAGATTACAGTTTGTTTATTTATTGTTTTACTAGCAAATCCGTTAATGTAATATTTATGGATAGGATAGCAATACCACTTAAAGTTGATTCACTTAATTTAAGAAGCATCATGAGAGTAAAACAAAATTTTCAGCATTTGTCTTCACAGTCGCTCATCGTTCCTGCTATGTTACACACCACACTAGTGAGCTAGACGTACTGCAAACCAATTCATGAATATATGAAGAAATATTATTATTATTATTATTACATTTAAAATTTTTACAAAATTACAGGATAAGGCAATAAAATGTTTAAGTAATGATAAACTAAGTAATGTGAATGAAATGTATTCAAATGAAAAAAATATAAATGTAAGAAATATGTGTGAATTCAAACTGTTAATAAAGAATAGGTATAATTCAAAGATATTGGTAATTCATAAATATGAACATGGAACAAGGAAAAACTCCTTTTTATTTTAATAAATATGGGGAAAGAAAAGTAGAAATAAAAATTCCAAAATTATTAAACAAATTACCTTATAATCTAATTTAAGTAGAATCAAAATTTAAGTTTAAAAAGGATTTAAAAAGCTGGATGTTGGATAATAAGAAATAAAATATTATATTAGTAAACTTTTCTTTCATGTAAATAGTTCAAAATGTAATTGCGAAGATGATTATGATATTGTTAAAATGTAAACGAATATATGATATTCATGTTTTAATGTAGTAGTAGTACAAAAATATAAATTTTATAAAACAAAGATAATCTCTCTGACAAGTTCTAAAGAACTTAGAGAGGTTTTTTATTTAAATATAGATACAAAATTGTACACAAAAAATGTACATAACTTGTAGATACGGTACTTTCTTTGATGATAAATTGTGAAACTATGTATTTGAAACTATGTATTTTACAAAAACTTTTTGTAAAAATATGGAAGAAGAAATAAATTTCAATTATTACAGCATTTTAATGATAATTATAAAAGTAAACCAGCATGAAAATTATTATTATTATCATCATTATCATACTGAATTGTAAATTAGTCTCATGTTATGTGTACTCGGATCATCTTGAATTTACATATAGTCATTAGTTCATAACGTACTCCAAATTCAGAAATTTAAACCTTCTTAATTAGAAATATATATTATTTCCAACTTTTTAAAGTCTTCTTGATCATTTCATAATTATTTCCGATGAAGTTTTGTCTTTCCCAATAAGATTGTTCTTACTAATTTTTTGTGCTAATTCAATAACTGCGTAATGGGTACCTAAATAAATAGGGTTTCAAGTCTGTAAGAAACGACACCAATCCAAAATAAAATAATATTGACCCGTGACGGATAATAAAGAAACATTGGCAGACCCATTTTTGTTCACTAACCTGACAAAATAATAGCCAAAATTTAATTTCATGGGCAAATGTATTATAGATGACAAAATTATTAAATGGCAATCCCTATGAATGGAATAGATAAAAACAAAAATTCCCGAAGAAGTAAATTACTGCAACGAATGAATCAACAATAAAATCCGTTTCTCCTCCAGGAGCAGCTCGTCGTATGCTTGACTTTTTACGAGGATATTAAAATGGCAGCCGATGGCAGCTGACGAGGAAATGAAGTGAAACAAAAGAAGACGACCTCGCGTGGCACGCCTCAGGGGTAGGGGTCGAGATGAGGCAGAGAGAATCGATGATTGGCGTTGCGCTTCCAGGCCTGCGATAGCCCTCGCAAATCGAAAAACTTCTGCACCTACCTTTTACCCTTATCTGCCTGCCACCGGGACGGTATTGTTTTCCACTTCATTATACGCAGAATTATTACCTGAAGCAATATCTGACATATTCTATCAATATTGACCCCTGAAAAGGACGCTTTACGACTTGAATAAGTCAGTGTTGTCCTACATATTAACATTTATCGATATCTTCCGCTTTTTTGTATAGGGCAATTATCCTCTCCTGTGTTTAACTGAAGAAATTATAGTACCTCGAATGAACTCACTATCATTAATCCTAGCAATTTCTTTCCGTGTATTTTGATTTCATAGAATTCGTCTCTAATATAAATAGTATTGTTAAATTCAAATATTATAATCAATTTAAAAGGTTTAAAGTAAAAATTAAGTGCCGGTCTTACCCGGAGCGATAAAATTCCTTTTTTTATTTGTTATTTTCTGATCGACCTTACAGAGATATGAAAAGAGTAACACAATTAGAAGGAAACTTCCTAACTTGACCATGAGTGCTCTACACATCAGATGCAACAATTTAGTGCTTTCAATTATTTTAAATCCCTGGTGGTATGAGGAGATGAGTAGAATAGGAAGGTGCTAGGGAGGACATGATGATTTTTGCATTGCTTGTTATTTATCACGTGCATTTGATTATATTTTGTGAAAGCGGGATTTTATTATTTTCTTCCCGCCCTGTATTAAAATAATTTGGGATAGGTCAAAGTGGAAGTGTATAATAAAATTTGAAGATAGATCACTGAGATTGTCAACAACTGTTGGGATTAGTTGCTCAAAGTGAATTTGTCGATTGGGAAAAACACTGGTTCATTTAGTAATCGTCTGAAGAATTTGTTTTGGAATGTTTGAATGAAATTAATTTGCAAGTAGCGGTGTTTATCCGAGCAGACTATGCTTTGTCAGTGGAAGTCTTATGATAATTGAATGAAGAAGTAATTTCAATACTATTTTGATAATGCTGAATTAATGAGGGTATATAACTTCAAAATTTTTATGCTGCTTTTTGAAAAACGAATCGAAAATGGTTGTTATAAGAATGTACAATAAGACTCCATAATATTTGGCAGTATTTGAATGATTGAAGCGATAAAATTCAAAAACTATTTTTTCTTTGTGTGCCAAATTCAATTAATTTCGAATGTAATATTTTGTATAATATATCGAAAGAAAGCAGGATATTTTAGGAAATATCTGAAATTGCACTCTACATAAAAGTACATTCAGTGTATGGGGCATAAATTACAATAATGAAAAAATATTGAGTTGATACCTATAACTATTATCTCAGAGGCCACTATATTACTTCACCCACCAGTTACTATAAGAGAGGGCTCCCAAACACATGAGAACTAAGTATACTTATCGGGATCTCTCCGATTGAGCGTATTGCAGATGAATGAGATTGCATTCGGAGAATTACTAATTCGATTAGAAAGAGGAAATTGCATTTGTGCGTGAATCGCTTCAGTAACGAAGTATGCCCTGTTTCCGCCAATGAAACAGTAGAAATAAGGGTAGTGGGTCCCTAAAGTTATTAACTTCTTCTCCGAAGAAACTCAGAAACGATTCTAGGAAGGCAATCTGCAGAAGGTTTCTTAGCTGGAAGTTATGTTTTGTCTATTTTTAGCTATTAGCTGCAATGCATTTCTTCTATTTTATTTTGTAAACTTAGATATTTTGCGGACATTAAACTACTATTGCAAACTACGTAAAATGTAAAAACGTATCAATTGAAATCTAATTAAAAGTTAATTCGGAACATTGGCATGTTTGGTATGCTAATCTACACCATTCGAAAAATTTTACTCTTGATTACCTCGAGATCTTTTCTATCTCCACTTCTTGTGAAACTATGAAACAAAATGAACATAAATTAAGAGGAACTTCCGTGGAAACGCTTCTGTATTGAAACACCTGCAAAATATAAAAGTCAAAATAAGTCTGCCCCACTCTTATATTTACTTTACAGAGATTATAGAGCAGGAAGCTACAGAGTGATGTGTAGACTCATATTTCTTGGAAATCAACTCCACTAATTAAACTTGAAAAATTTCTGATCGAGGAAAAAGAGATATTAGACATGCGAAGATCATCACTTCGCACTCAATCCCAATGAATAGATGAAACATAATAATTATTTTGACGAGTAGGAATGAGCATCTGTTCCGTACATCTCACAAAACCGCAACACGCCATTGGCTAGAGTTATTTCGGAGCACCCGTTGGTTGTACTGGACCGCAAAGAAGTCTCAAATAGCCAGCAGGTCACTCGAGCGCTTCTCACAAGGTCGTCTCTCTCCACGACCTTCGCGTAGCCAAATGACTATTCAGATAAATCTTCATAAAATTCATCATTGGTTCTCTCCACTTCTCATTTGTAAACGGTTTATAAATCTAACTAACTCAATGATATACAGAAGCGCCATGTAACCGCGAGCCATTTTCTACACTTTCGATCGATCGGGCCGGCACTATATATATATAT
>NNCF01127703.1:43037-55385 GCA_002313205.1 Laupala kohalensis | reverse complement strand
CTTGACGAGCCATAAAGCCCCACAAAAAATTATATTATTTCAATCTGTAAAATTAAATATATTTTTTCTTTATTTATAATGTATTTTTAATTTTAATGTATTTCTTTTCTGAACCCGGTTTCTCGACCGTTTGACCATTTCCTGTTTTTTTCTCTCTCTCACTATCTCTGAATACTTTGTCTCTGTTGGTTTCTGTCTCATTGTTCTGTTGTTTCTGCCTCAATCCTATTTTCTCTTTCTCTCTCTTCCTTTTTTCTTCCTTTCCTTTCTATCCTGCCGTTGTGTTTCTTCGTTTCTTTTATACTTGTTTGTTATATCCTGTTGATTTCCATACATGACTGTTCCCTCTTGGCCATACATACTACAACAGTATGTATGTTCCCCGTCCCTAATGCGAGGAACTTTCTACTATCTAACAGTATACTTTCTCCACACTCGTAATTCTTTTTACGTACTCTTCATATTCATGGTATATTTTCTCATTAGTTGTGTATCTTGTCGAATCCTTTTCGCTATATACTCCATGCCGTTTTAGTTCTCCTATCCATCGTGCTCTTTCTTCATCAACTACTGCAAAATTATGTAATGCATGATTCACCGTTTCTTCTTCCTTGCCACATGTACACCACTTACTAGTCGTTAATTTATTGTATTATAATAAAATGTTTTCATATTGTAATATATGAAGGGGTAATTCCGAACTCGGTTTTTCTATTTTCCCTCACCGGACATGTCACACCAAAAATTAATTCTGACTTCATATACTTATGACACTAAGTTGTTCCTCCAACATTTAATGAAAAATTTGATGTACTAGAACTCGCGGGCCGTAAAAGGAGACTAGCTGGACAGCGCTGATATACAGTGAAACTTTCAATACGAACACTTCTTCATTGGGGACAATTCTTTTCGGCGGACACCCCCCGTCTTTTATTCTAAGTTGACTAACTTCTCAAAATCGGACACTTCTCTATAGAGGACAAATTTTAAGTGTCTTTTATTGAGAAGTTTCACTGTATCTGAATATTGTATTCTCTTTTAAAAGGAAAGAATGGGAAGTTATGTATAGAAGTAAAAGGAGTGGCTTCCAAGAAAATGCTTGTGATACCAGTGTTGGGAAACGAATTATTCGAAAGTTTTGTTAAACTTTGCTAAAGAGCAACTTATGTCGTGTCGTCCCTCTCCCTCGTACATTGTCCTTACCACGTCGGTAAATGTATGTTTTACGGACGCCTTCGCGCGTCGTTCATGTTGTTATTTTCGGATCCCAAGGCACATCGAGATAGTTCACAAATACTGATGCCTTGATGTTTTTCTTTGAGCGATACAAAATTCTAGTATACTGAACTATTAGAATATTTTATTTTTTATTATTTTATGGGAAAATAGAAAATAATATAAAATTATTTCTATAATCACAATAATATTTTGTATTTGACCTTCATATTTCAGGCAATTCATATAATGAACGTAACAAAGTAGATCATGAATTGATAGATCATGGTTTTCCAAACAAAGTAGATCATGGTTTTCCTTCGGGTAGAGGCGGATTTATCATACAGGTTCTCTAGGCTTTGTCTAGGGGCGGGTCTATTGTAACAATAAATCGTGAATTTAGTGTTATTTCAATTTTTAAGCACTATACTCAGAATAATCTATAGTTCGATAATAACTTACATGTAATTTTTTGCTTAAAATTACAAACATATTGACATTCTATTAGTATTATAACTCGCAGCTAACTTTTTATCTTATCTAGGAATTTTTGCTGAATTTTTTGAATCCGCCTCTGCCTTAGGGCCCTTGATCGGAATTGATGGGATGGTCCCTTGCTTGCTTCCGGAGAGTAAATTAGTTTTTTTTCCTCCACGTGGTCATACGCAGTTTGTACTGTATTTTGACAATAAATTTATTTATTTATTTATTTATAGATATTACTGGAACAGGATTATGTCCGTATTACATTAATTTTCTACTTGACAATACTAGACTTGTTACCTCTAGTTTTTAAACGGGGCATAAACTTTATTTCAAAAAATTATAGGTGCTAAAATAACTGGTCGTTGTTCACAAAATACTCCCTGAAGGAAAATTTTCTAAACACGTACCTAAGATAATATTTTATTAGGCCTAAATACAGTATACTTTTATTTTATTTCCTTATCCGTAATTGTAATTCGTGGCTCAAACTCTGAACACAGTGAGCTAAGGGGTAGTCATAGCAAGTTTCGAGTTACCCAGAAATTTTCTTTTACTGATGTAAGAGATGAAGTAGTAGTGTCTTCGCTCCCTGCTGAGCTGGAGAGCAAAGTTCGATTCCCGGTGAGGTTTCCAGCTGGGATTTCCTTCACTTACCCACGGCCAAAGTAGGTACCGTAATGCCCGGCAACCCAACATCTAACCTTCCCAATTCTGTCCACAAAATAATAGTTAGTTGGAAGAGAAGGTGTCATGGTAGGAACCGCGTTTAAAGATAATAAATGAATAATACAAAAACAAAATTATAGGCACTGAAGGGAAGTAGATAAACAGTCTTCATATAAGACATTTACATACATATAAAATATACATATATACAGATTAAAAGTCTTCATAAAGTGGCATGGATGCTGACTAGCCAGCCTTGATGGTATCTCACATGAAATGTTAGTTTGATGAAGGTAATGAAATGGTTGGTACGGAAAAATACTGGAGAATCGACAGAACCCCGTGATTACCTACTGCTGAAACTGTGGTAAAAGGTTTAAATCTCGGAGAAAACGTGTAGCTGTCCTGAAAAAACATTGAGTAACTGCAATTTAAATATTGTTTATTGCTAATTAATATCATAATTGTTATCAGAGATTAAAATGAAAGTGAGAGTTATATGCACATAAACTATACCCAGATTCTGTGTTTATTTCCCTTTCCTTACAAAGGTTTTCAGTCGTTTCTCTGCATCCCGTAATAATTATGATTTTTACAGTTACATTAATGATCTTCAAATACGGCGATATGGGATAAAAGCCCACATTATCCTCTACACAAGAGATGATTAAATATGACGTCATCTTGAATAAAAAACAATTTTAAAATATTATTCCTTATGTAATTAATATGGTATTATAACATTTTTATATTTTACTTTCAAAATACTTCTGTTGAACTAAATGTTGTAATATCTGAAAGAAATTAAGGTAAATTTTCCTCTTCAAACGAAAGAAAAAATGTCAATTTGCTTTTGTGCAAAGAGCGCCTTTCATATATTTTTGAAGCATATTTCATGAAATATGGATGACATTTGAATACCTTGGAAGAAATTACTGACGTATATTCAGCTTACCCTGAATTTTATTACTTCCAAATCCGACGCATAAAGATGTTCTTCAGTCCAAGGTTGAATTGAGAGCATCAGCAATTCCTAATCTGATTTCACCAGACAGTAGCGATTATCATAAAGAAGCTAGGATACATAATATTCACCGCTGACAGCCTTTGAAGACAGGCGTTAATTTTCAACGTAACGAAGGTATCGACATCGACTGAAATTTTCAGATCAAAAAATTTTTTAATGAAGTTTCTACAATAAATTTTCTCAAATGAGAAAAGAACACGGGTAGGAATAATTCTTATTTACTTCTAGGGAAAACAAGGAACAAACTATTCTACAACATGATTACAATTTGTAAGGAAAACTGAATTTAAAAAAACAAAATTAAACATGCTTGAAAAATATGTTTGATTTTTAAAAACAAAAATGAAATAGTCAAAAACACACAAGACATAATGGAATAAAATACATTGTTGGCAACAAGTTGTAGTGTTTAAGAGTTTATGTTATTATGAATGGATCACACTAATGAACCATTTATTACTTTTCTTGTACTTATTGTTCATTCTACACAACCGATAAGGCGTAAAATGCAATATTTTTTAACAGTTTAAAAAATTAACGCAAAAACAACTTACTTTTTTTACTTAAATGCTAAATTATTTTTACAACTCATTTGCCTAGTTGTTGGTGAGCCCTAAACCCCAGTAGTAATAACAATAATAACGTCCACCTAAAGTGGTACTTTGCTTATGTGAAACAGAGTAAATTATTATTATTATTTATGAAGCGACGTGTCTCAATATTGTAGATACGTTTTCCCACTGTACCCAACTTACGCTTGTAATTCATCTGCTAAATACTTATATTCAGCTTTATAAATATCATTATCATCTGCATATTTTAAAAAATATTGTAAAAAAAGATTTTAAAAAATCACTCATTGTATGTGTTTCTTAAAAATTCCTTAATATTTTGTCGGTCAGTGAATCCAACATTCACTCCATAGGCATCCTTACGCTCTAGCAGACTCAGCGTTATCGGAGAAGAGCAAAAGTTGAACAAAGGTGTGAAAATTAATTATTTATTCTAATATCTTAAGGAAAATATTGTATTTTATATTTTGGATCACCCCAACTTTGCATAGGAGTTTTTGTTGTTTCAAAGTTGG
This sequence comes from Laupala kohalensis, assembly GCA_002313205.1. Taxonomy (NCBI): domain Eukaryota; kingdom Metazoa; phylum Arthropoda; class Insecta; order Orthoptera; family Trigonidiidae; genus Laupala; species Laupala kohalensis. Next base: position 50,904 of record NNCF01127703.1, on the reverse strand, counting down.
ACCCTTAGTTATAATTTATTGTACACAATCAAACCCAAGATGATCTCTATTAGTTCGTAAGATATTGCAAAAATTCGGAAAATTATATATTGCCCCAAATTATCCCTTCAAAATCGGAATACAGTAGAACCTCGATTATACGAGGTAATGTAGGGGAGGCGTCGCACGGATAAATGAAAACCACAGTTAATCGAGACAGTTTATTTAAAGAATTATGTACATAAACATACATATATATGTGTGTAGAATGTCACGTTATCAGGCGTTGAAATAGGAAGTAATGATCTTCGTTTCTTGCAGTTTGAAATGATTTTCCTTACTTCGTCTCTAATATTTCTCAAATTCATTATGTCCTGGAAGTCAAAATTTTATTGGTACCTGAGGGCTCCTGTCTTTAAGTTTCGAGGAACCTACACACAACTATGGAAAAAAGTGGGAAGTAGTTGGATTTATATATGATAATACATTTATAGTAAAAAAAGCAGTACAAACTGTGTATGACAACGTGAAGGACTATTTACTCTATTGTAGAAATTGTAGTCCTTTGTTTCGACGGAAAAGTGAGCACCACGATTATTCGCAAACGCGTTTAATCAAGGCACGGTTAATCGAGGTTCTACTGTATTCGTAACTTTCTTACTGAGCCTCTTCAACACGAAAGCAACATCTCAAAATAATGTTCCCACCAAAACAATATTTTTTGTCAGCGTTGATGAATGGATCAGTAAGAACAACATCACGTAAGTGTAGAGAACTTTACTTAAGTACACAATTCTTACCCCTGTATTGACACCTTTCGGAGCAGGATGTAGAAGAGAATATTATTATAGGGTCATCAGTCTTTCGACTGGTTTGATGTAGCCTTCTATTTCATCCTATCTTGAGCTAGTCTCTTCATTTCTACATATGTCTTGCCACCTACGTTTTCTATTATCTGTGTGGCATACTGTAGTGTTTGTCTTCCTCTACAATTTTTTCCCTGTACTGATCCCTCTATTACCAAACTAACAAGACTGGGATGTCTTAAAACATGCCCTATCATCATGTCTCTCCTTCGTGTGTTTTCCACATACTCTTTTCCTCAACTATCCTAGTTAATACCTCATTTCGTACCATATCAGTCAACATAATTTTCAGCATTCTTCTGTAGTACCACATTTCAAACGCTTCTTGCTTTTTCCTTTCTGGTTTCCCCATTGTTCAAGTTTCACATTCATATAGTGCGGTGCTCCAAACAAATAATTTCAGCAACTTCTTTCTTAGTCTTACACCAATTTGTGATACTAATAGATCTCTCTTGTTATGAAAGCTTTTCTTTGCTTTTGCTATACTGCTCTTAATATCTTCCTTGCTTCGCCCATCTTGTGTGATCTTACTTCCCAAATAGCAAAAGTGATTGACTTCGTCTACTGTATTACCTCTAACCCTAATACTCATACGATCATTGGCCTCATTTTTGCTACTCTTAACCTTTAACTTTTTGCAAACATAACATTTGTTTTCTAGTTATTGATTCTGTGCCCAAATTCCTCGCTAAGCAACGTGTTCATTCCATTCAACATTTCCTATAAATCGTCCGTTTTCTCAGCAAGCACACCTATGCCATCTGCAAATTTTATCATTGATATCATCTCCCCCTGAATTTTCACTCCTCCCCTGAATTTTTCTTTCACCTCTTTTATTGCTTCTTCGACATATAGGTTAAATAATTGATAAACTGCAACCCTGTCTTACTCCCTTTTTAATCGCAGCTTGTCTTTCATGTCCCTCCACTTTTAATATCGCCAGTTGATTTGTATAAATGTTGTGGATAACACACCTTTCCCTATACTTTATTCCTACATTTTTGAGTATTTGAAACATTTTAGTTCATTTCACATTATCAAATGCTTTCTTTAAATCAACAAATGCCAACCTACTTTCTATCCTCCAGTATAGTATTCTAGCTAGCACTTTAGCAGCATGAGAAGTCAAACTAATTGTTCGGTAGTTTTCAGAGTGATTTGCTCCTGCATTTTTTAGTAGTGTGAAAATATCACACTTCTGGAAGTCTGTTGGTATCTCTCCAGTTTCATAAGTTTTGCAAATCATATTAAATAACCTTTGTGTCCCAACCCCTCCTAAATTTTTGAGAAGCTCGGATGGTATGTCATCTACCCCTACTGCCTTTTTGTAGCCAGATCTTTCAAAGCTCTATCAAATTCAGATCTTAAAATTGGATCTCCTAGTTCATCTGGATCTATGTCTGCCTCCTTTTCTACAGCCTCTCTTGGCAGTTCTTCATCATTGTAAAACCCTTCAATGTATTCTTGCCATCGATTAGCTCTTTCTTCTGAGCTTAACACAGGTTTTCCATCTGAGCTTTTAATATTGATAAGTGGTATCTTCCTGTCTCCTGGTCTCTTCCATGTATATATTCTCCTCTTGTGGTTATTGAAAAGTGAATTTGCAATTATTAGCTTAAACTTATCACAGAATTCAACGAGCCTCTCTCCCCTTTCATTCCTGTCTCCTAAGCCATATTTCCCAACAATGCAGCCATCTTTTCCCTCGTCTACTATAGCATCCCAATCTTCCATGATTGTTAAATTTTCATCCCTCATCACAAACATTATTACTTCTTCTATATCTTCATACATTCTTTCGATTTCATCATCATCTGCTTGTAAAATGGGCATTTAAACGTGCACTATGGTATTTGGTGTTGGTTTTGTTTCAACCCTGACAACAATAATCCTATTATTTAAACTGTTCATAATATATGATCCTTTGACCCACTTTCCTGTTCATAACAACCCCAACTCGTTATACCATTCACTGAAGATATAGTTATAATTCTATACTCTCCTAACCAAAAGTCTGTCTCATCTCTCCATTCTACTTCACTTATACCCGCAATGTCTAACTTTAACCTATTCATTTCCCTCTTTAGATTCTCTAATTTACCAGCTACATTCAAACTCCTAACGTTCCACGCTCCGATTCTTAGGATGTTAGCCTTATCAACTCTCTTCTTGATCATATCCTCCTGAGTATTCCCCACCCGGAGATCGGAACGGGGGACTAGTTTATCTTCGGAATGTTTTGCAAAGAAATAGTCCCTCATGAAAAATATAATAGGTGAAATGGCTACATTTGCCGTGGATGCCATAAGGGTCTTTAATGCGGAGGTTTCCGTTACCTTCTGCATCCCCATGCCCTTGTCCTTAGCTGATTCAGCTGGATCTTCCGCCTTTAAGGGCATTTTCTACCCCAAGGGCAAGAGGGTGCTCTAACAAGAGAAGGTAGATGTTGGAAAATGAAAGATACCCTGGCCCTCGCAACCTAATAGCGTCGGGATCGAAAAGAAGGAAGGGAAGTCAGGAAAGAGAAAGGAAGGAGCCTCGCACAAGTGGAAATAATGCCAGACCTAGCTCGGGACCCCGTGTTTGCCAAACACGTACTTACTAGATATAAGTCCCCTAGGGGCCAAGAAGAGAATAATGAGCCAGTAAATACTGGAAACTATGAGTAACGCTGATTTTGTTCGTTTTTTTCTGAGACCATCAATCATTCTCTTGAACTCCACTACACATAGAAGCAGGTGTTCGTTACTTTACCAAAAGAAACGACTGAATCAACACTGCGTGGAGCTTCTCACACACGTGTACGCTTCTTCAGGAGACGTGATTGTGGGAGGGGTGATGTCGATAGCGGGATCCGAACAAATGATCAGATATGGCACTAAAGTGAGGCTTACAGAACCTATAGTGTGAACAATAACTTCAATAATAATTCTACGTGAGAACAGTAGTTTATTTAATGTCCACATTGCATCGCATTCAATTAAAGTACAGGTAAAAGCATTGTGGTGGTAAGAGTTTGTGCTTTTTATTAAGTTACTATCACTGATCATAAGATAATCTATATCAGTGTAATTGTGGGCGTTGACCGTAAATGTTTTTGAATTGTTTATTGATGAATAAATAAATAAATTTATGTCCAAAAAGCAGTTACATACTGCGTATCACCCCGAGGAGGACAATAAACTAATTTACTCTCCGGAGACAAGGGACCATCCCATCAATTCCGATCAAGGGCCCTAAGGCAGAGGCTGGTAGAAACTTAAATCACACTCTTTAGATAAGAATAAAAAGACGTACTGAAGTTTTTAAAATTTCGTTTCTTCAGTTTGTGTGACGGTCACTTAGAAAGAACGTTGGTCCCATTACATTCAAGAAAGTCTTCTTCGTAAAAATTTATTGGGCAAATACAACATAGAAGCTACTATGAAGTCCTACAACAGGTTTTAAAATCTCTATGTCCAAAAAGTTTCATTAAATTTTGTTTCCATAAATTAGCAACCCATTTATTGCAAAAGTGATATTTTGCTTCAAAATTTGGGATAAGCATAGTGTATTTTTTTCATATTAATATATTACGATCTTTGTTTCTATGGTATGCCAAGGTAAGACTGTTGTAATGAAATTATTGAACAGGAGTGTAACTTTTCAAAGTTATATGTGTGTCCAGAAAAAATGAATCACCCAAAACAAATAAATGAATGAATAAGAGATGAAGGAATAATGTAATACAATTTTATACTTACTACAATAAAATTAATAATATTTTTATTAATACAGACCACAGTTGGATAATCAATGCAAAATACAAAAGAAAAACAATTTTGTGTTTAACAAATTTGTGGTGAAACGTGAATGAAAATGTCACCCACCGTGCACATCGTGTGTCGTAATATTATATTCAGAGACATACTATGGTTTCTTCATCAACAAATGCTAAGGCGCTAGGTAAGAACGAAAGTGGCGCTGGGAGCGGAAGCGTCGCGTCGGACGCATACTCAAAAAAGTTGACGCGCCATAGTCTCCGAGAAAGCAATGCGACGACTCAACGCCTCAAGAATTTGCGGGACCTGATACCCGTAATTGGAGGTAAGGTGTCTTTGGATTCTCCCATTAGTTCTTAGCCTGGGGCGTGGCTGACGCGTTCTGTCCTTGGTTTGTTCTGCAGCCGCTAGTTGAATGACAGATTAACGATCGATAAGACACATCAAGTGGAATGTTATGCGATTTTGAATCACACGATATTCAATCCACATATAACAATTTTTCTTTGCTCAAAAATATTTATTAGCATAAAATGAATTGCATGTTTTACCGAATTATTTAATATATTTTAATAGCACCTTCCGAAATAAAAATTGATAGAATTAAAAAATAAAGTTCATTATATGTCAACTAAATTAAATATGTATATACATATAATTATTACACATATAATTAATTTATATTTATATGTAAAGAGAAAGAGAGAGGGAAGGAGAGAGAAATGTTCAACACTTTTGTTCGATTATAGTCTTGAGGGATGAAGTAAGATATTTTAGTCACTTAAAAGTACTTCAACGAAGTCAAGGAATGATAAATTAGTAAATCAACAAGTTGTATGAAAAAGGTACAGCATAATACATAATCAAAAATATTGATAATCGTATTTAAAATATTTGTTGATACGTGTTTCCTTAACGTATTTTTTTTAACTTCTGAATAATATCACAAAAAGGATCATAAAAAATTAGTAGTATATTATTGGGTCTCCATCTACATAAGAAATTAAAATGTATACAAAAACCATTTTTTGGTACCGACGCAGTTTTTCATGAGAATTTTTTTTTTTTCGTTATTTGCTTTCGATTCATGAAGGGTTCGTATACGAGTAGATTCGAATGAATTCTGCGACGCAAGTGATGGTATTGAGCTTCCACCTGAGTAGACTGATATCAAAACTGCTCAGGTTAAATTGTATTCTTTATAAGGATTATTCAGAGGAATTAAATTCCCGATTAAGTTGTGCTCTATCAAAAGAAGATATTCATGTGTGTTGCAGATCAGTGGCGGATCTATGGGACGGGGCTATAGCCTCCCCCATTGGACCCGAACTCTTTAACAGATAAAATTAAAGTTGATAAATGGCATACTTTGTAAAAATGTTACCAAGTTATTGTTACTAGTTATAATTGTTATTGTTATTAATAATATAATTGATATTTTTGTTAATAATACCAGATTAATAACATTAATAATACCCGATTAATAAAATCAATAATATCGTATTAATAACTTTAATAAATGCTTGTTATTATTATTAATCATATGAAATTGTTAACTATTTTTGATGCATATTATTTAAAGGCAATATTGATCAAATTTATGTTGTAAGACCATAATTTTTAAACAAAAATGCTCCCCGGTCAGCCCCCCCCCCTTGATTACAGTCTAGATCCATCACTGTTGCAGATACCTTTTGGAGTTATTTCTTCTTTCAGTTCTCATCATTATCTCGCGACTTTATGTCTTTGTTTTTGCGGTGTTTAATCCAGGTTTATCCTTACTCTATAGTGATGTTTCAGCTTATAAACTGCCTTAAATACAAGTCCTGTGTCGTAGGTATTGATGTGCTTTTATATGTTGATAATTTAATACATTCGAATGATATTTCAGACTACAAGAAGTTTTATAATCCTGACTTACAAACTAAAGCAAACATGAAACGAATATTTTTTTGTCGATGGAGTAGGTCACGAACACCCCTTAACTCAACAAAGCCAAACCTACTTTTCCATGCTTTGATTTGAAGATAACACTAATATTCATATTTCATCTTCCCCTCTAAAATAGTGGTAAATTATGGCAGATTCGTTGGAAACAATCTCTTAGGGCCCGTTTACACTGGGCAAGCTGCCTGGCAGGTTACCTGCCTACCAAATCTGTTTACACGAGGGAAGTGACCTGCTCGGTAGCTTGCCAGTAAATTGCGACGCGTGCATTCATCGGTCATATGTGGGAGTGAAATGAGGGGTACGGTTCGACATTTATTTCGTGAACCATCACAAGAATGATGTAAACTGCTTCTGAACGAGTTAAAAAAAAAGAAATCATGTACTAGGGAGTAGCTGCAATACCCGTGACCCGTCGCCGCAATTAATAAATAAATAAAAGAACTTTTCGTATATTTTAAACGTATTAAAAATTGCATTAAAATTCTACCCAAAATGTTACTATACTTTGTAAAACCATTATAACAGAATTCACATTCTGAACATGAGCACTGTAGTTCATTGGCTGATCAAAACATTAGAAACATGAGAAATGGAGATTTAAAAAATTAATAACACAAATTAGTATCGAAACTCACACGAACAATTACGCACCTAACCTCACATGCTGCTTTGAGATGTGGAGTCTCTCAGAGGGAAGTAACCTGACTTGTGAAATTATAGGCAGTTTGCCTCTTTTTTTGAGGCAGGTTCCGTGTACACGGGGCAGGTAATCTGCCTCGCAACCTCCTTTAAGGAAACACAGACATCTGATTATATTAAATATGTTAATTTGGTATTGAGGACCAGAAAGTGGTTTCAGAGTAAAGTATCTAAAGACATTATTACAGAGCGTGGAAATTTAAGAAGATATCTTCAAAGAATAAAAGAAGAAATTTACGTGTGCCAGAAAGATGAGGAAACAGTAACTCACTTAATGGGATTTCTAAGTACATGTGGTAGAGCAGAATTGTATAGTTTTTGATATGCTAAACTTGTTAATTCTATTTATACTATTTGATATGCTAATTTAATTATTTTTTATTTAATGTTTTATGGCGAGGTTCTTCCTGACAAGTCCAGTTGGGAAGGAGAAATATTGGGTGTCGGGGGAATTATGGTACCGGACAAACATGTGTCTGAATAAGGTGATTTGTTCATGTGTATATTCGAGTTTGACATGTCCTGTACCTTAGTTCATTTATGAACTACTTCCCAGGACTTGACGGTCATACAACGTCATTTTGAATCCATATCCTATATATATATATATAT
>NNCF01127703.1:0-42019 GCA_002313205.1 Laupala kohalensis | reverse complement strand
TCCTATATATATATATATATATATATATATATATATATATATATATATATATATATATATTATATATATGATCTCGGCTTTAAAGATCGTGTCACTGTGTATGTGCTGGTGTTGTCTGAGCCACCACTTAGCCGTTCCTTGCGGGGAGGAGACGTTCCTGTCCCTAGCCACGGGGAGGCGGGCGATTTCTACTATCTTAAAATATCAATAATATTAAGATAAAAGAAAAAAGGTTTATCATCCAGCCAACGTGCAAGTGGCTTAATGGATGCTGAGGCCCTGTCATTCTTATTCTATTTAATTTAAATATCTACATTTTCACATTTATACGTCAACCTCTAGAATTGACTTTTGATATTTTGACCCCCTATCGGTGAAACTGAGCAGGATTCACCAGAGGACACGATACTTCCAGCCAATTCCTAGATGTCATAGATACGCTTCCCTTTGTCTTCTACCGCAGTCATCATGACGTCGAGATCGTGGAGCTCTTGAGCTGTGCCAATCAAGCTGCTTAGGTCCTCGCCAGTTAGCGTCCTATTCCACCCTGTAAGGTAGTCGGAGCGCTACTCTCGGTAAAAGGGGCACTCCATTAAAACATGATTCGCCGTTTCCGGTGTTGAGTGGTCGCACCTACATGATGGTGCTTTTATCAAACCACGATCATGTCCTTTTGCCTTGTACGCACCGCATTCAGTAATAGTTCGCACCATCACCGAACTTGGCCTGAAACCCGCATGCCTCCGGACAAATTTCATGTTCGGAATACACCTAAAGCAATCCCTCCATTGTTCATCATCATTCCTGTGAACTTGCCATTCTTTCACTAGCGAGGCACTTATTTTACCCATCGCCCCTATGGTTTCCTTGTTATAGGACTCGACGGGCCATTGGCGGTCCCTATGTAGGATTCGACACCAATGATCACCTGTTTCCCCTTGAGGAGATAGTACAGGTAGCTTTGAAGGCGGACTTCAAGGTCTAGCGGAATGCAGCCATTGATTACTTAGAGTGCCCCCGTCGCTGTTGGTCTCGACGCTCGAGCGATCCCTTGCATTGGTCCCCTTCGAGCCGAAAGAAACGCACTCTATGTGTGAATGACTGACTCTATGCCCCCAGGCGGATTCCGCGTAGATAACTATTGATATAAACGCGCCTCGATAGATCTTCCGTAGTGTGTCTTGAGGGTATATTGTACTCGGCTTTGCAGATCCTTCTCAGTTTGAAGAAGAGTTAGCCACCCTTCGCAGTGACCTTCTGGACATGGCAGCTTCTTGTCAAGAAATACCCCCAGGTATCTGACTTCGTCGCTGCTGCGTATCTTTGTACAACCGATCTTGATGATAGGCTGACGACCCGCGTTGAGTTGTTTCCCAAACATCATAAACACTGTATTTTTTGTAACGGAGTCATCTGTGCCCTCTCGCACCACTTCAGAACAATATCAAGAAACCGTTGGGCGTCTACCTCTAGTTGTTTCCGACTGTCGCCACCCACCACGATGGCTAGGTCGTCAGAGTATGCCGTCAGCCGGGCCCCCGCATCTTCTAGGTCTCGAAGGACTTCGTCGATGACGAGATTCCAAAGTATCGGCCCACTGTTGGACCCTTGCGGTCACCCTCTGGTTAGGAATTTGGAGTATGATATCTCTCCCACTTGGAGAGACTTCTCTATATTACAGATAGCGTTTGTACAGCTAGTATATAAACGGGTCAACAGTCCTCTCATTCGCCTAAGGATGCCTGGCCACCAAGTTTAGTCGAACGCTGTATGTTCGCAAAGATCAACAGACAGTACTTTGTACCTTCGACCTTGATCGCTCAACGAGGTACCCCCGTTTACGTGTGAGGGGCGCAGGGTTTGAACGCATACTCTACCGCTTAATGGAAGTGAAGACGTTACCACTAGACCAACGCAGTCGGTCATAGGGTATTTCATGAGCAGAACTTACAGCATAGGGTATTCAATAAGCAGAAGAAAAAGATTTGACAAAATCCATCAGTATGTAATAAAGACATGAAACAAAAGGAATATATTTTCTGAAAAGTAGATTCTTAAAGCAAAAGAATATTACGGCATAAGATGAGAACGGAGAAAAATGGATCCTTGTGATGGACATATTATAGATAAGAACCCTTTTTGATGAAAAGTAAACGAAGAAAGAGATGTACTCGGGGCTGGATCGCGCAGAGACATGAAACATTGCCAGCAATGACAGATCCAAAAGTATTTGTCAAATAAACTCTCGAATTTATATATTTATATGCCAAACAGTTGTTAAAAATATTTTAAAATGAGTTTAACGACATAAACCACTTGAGAATGTTCATAGAGGAAATAAATACAGCAGGGTAGTTTTACCTGTGGATATGTAAGTTTTACAGAGATAGGAAAGGAAAATTTTATCAATGAACGAATTGATGAAATATACAAAATTATTATTTGCATAATAAAATAAATATTAAAAAATCCATTTCAATAACTAATGAATAAATCAAAGGTTCCACCAGTTAATTTAGCACGCATTGCATGTACCACTTTTTACTTGGTTTGGAAAGTTGTCATAATGAACATTACCCGCTACCTTCAACAACCGAAGGTTCGTGTTGTACTAAATATAATTAAATATTCGAGGAGAGGAATAAGAAAAATGATTAAAGTTGTAACACATGAAACAACAGACTCCATAATATTGATGCATGACACGCGGTAATGAGTCAATTACTCCACATGGTGCCGTTACACGTTTGTTATCATTTTTTCAGACGAAGCTGTTTGACTCCAGTTTCTCTCGCAAAAACTAAATTTAGTTAACATAGATAAACTATGTATAAAATATTTTTAAATATATGGTTTTAATTCTCTTCTAATTTTGGGGTTTTATACTGTGTCCATATATATATAATTATACATACATACGTAGGGTTATATTACCAACAGTCGAAGAAAAGAAACATTTACTCCTGGATGTCAGTGTTGCAAGGAACATTAACACACCTCTTAAAATTCAGAACAATGAACCAATAAATATCATTCACTTACACACCGACACCTTTCCGAGGACAATGCTTCTTTGTCCGCTCATCTTCATCTTTAAAAAATTGCTTCTCAGGAAACGATGAACCTGCTTGCGTTTGAGTTACAAAGTAATAAACATTCATGCGACATGAAGGTCAGTCAGCGGTCGGGCCAGATGCTTGTGGAAACTCGATTCACAGGGAGCAATGTCGCATTCACTGGCGACGTCTGCTCGCAAACCACTGCAGCAACCGCTGCCCCTGAGACACCACCGCTACTCGCGGCGCACATCACCCTGCTCGCACACGTCAACTGCGATTGGATCGAATTATCGACGTGTGCTAGCAAAGTACCACGAATGTTTTCTGGTGGTTACAATGAAGCAACCAACTATCTTTAGGGATGAAATTAATTTTAATTTCAATTTGGGAGAATTTTAATGTAAAAAATAATATCTTCCTTGAGATTCTTCGAAATAGTGACTTATCTTCAAGTGTTCATTAGTTGTTGTAAGTTTCTGAATTATTCGTCGTCCGTATGATCTTATTGACAAGAAACTCGTGATATTACCTCGACTTTTCTTGCAAGAATGGCGATTGATGATGGAACAGATCTAGAGAACACAAACTCTTTTGTCCGTGCTTTCAACAGAAAGTAAATTCAAAACCAGCAGTTTGGGGAATGTTATTCTCATCCTTAAATGGTAGTTAAATATTGACTAGCTTAGTTTCTCAAACATTAATTTCTACCCCTCTTTCTAATTGTAATAAGATTTCGTATATATTACCGAAGAAAAATGAAGATGCGGACATAACTACGCTTTAAGTCCAAAAATTATTTTTATAAAATATATTTGGTTTTGTATATTCATACAATTATTCTCAACAAGAAAAAGGATGATTTCATGAGGTAAATGTTGTGTCGAGTAAAATCTAACTTACGTTCAATCATTTAATAATACATAAATCATAATTAACCAGAAATATATTCAACACGATTATATACTCTATATACATTCATGTTTACGCAATGTAAAGAGCGGATTGTGTATACCTCTTTAAAATTTGAAATGCAGCAACATAAAAGTAATCATATACATACTTTCCTTTCATCATGAAACACCTACAAACGAACAAATCCAGACAGGAATCCAGTATCACCTGCTTCACGGAAAAAGGAAACAAGAAAAGTACGTAACAGAAGACAGTAGTTCCCCGCGCTGCCACAAATAGCCTGGTGGCGTCTCCATAGCTCTTTGTATGCGCAGAGCGTCGCGCATCCCGTTCTCCTCCACAAGAAGCAGCGTCCGAACGTCCCTCTCGCTCCCAAAGACTCCTCCGCCTCCCTCACCTTCGCTGATGCACCACCGCCCTCGTCACCACTTCCGTCGCCGTCTATTGTCACTACCGTCTCTCTCGTTGCGTCAGCGTTCGCCGCCAAGCGCTTTTTCAACTGTCTCCCAAACTTCTCCTTTTTCTCCCTTTCTGAACGGGTTAAAATAGCATTGAGAAGCAGAATCCCGTTTTGCTCCCGAGGCGCACTGTTCGGAATTACAAATCCAGAGACAGGCGGGTGGACTATCGCTTCCATCCTGAGACAACACTGTAAAAGGTTCGATTGCACCCAAGAGACGTAGTGCTTTTATCCGTACGTATGCTAGACGTAGAGGAGAGAAAGTATAGTGTAGCGTGTGAAAGGAAACGATACTTTGCTGGAAAGAGAGGGAAGATTGCGAAGTGATCTTTGTTCATTGAAGTCATACCAACAAGCCAGCATCTTTGTTGTCCTAACTTCCCTCCCCTCGTAATGTGTTTGGGTGGAAGAGTTCTGTCTTTTGCTGCATTAAAGAACCATGAAAGGTGAAAATGAAGGCGTGGCTCGATGGTCTCAGAACTGGGCTGCTGGTAAGACTGTCCGTTTCTTGAATCCCGGGAAGCGATAATATTAATATATGCCCCAACATCCGGACTGAATCCCAAACCTACGTAACTTGCTTTAAAATAGGCATTGGGTTCATACAGGGATCACAGCGACAGCAGCGTGATACATTTTCTCCTTGTACTGAAACTACTGCGGACCTCAAGGAGCTATTGCGTTATTGGGAGATAAATAAGCACTACCTAGCAAAAGTTTCTTACACATGCACTTATTGAAAATCCAGCTCCCCTAACGTTATGGCACGGGGTTTATTCTATAAGAATCCCTTTGCTGTTTTGCTTTTTTGCCCTTCAATCATCATTGCGTTACTAATTTATCCGTCACACTCTAGCCGCCTAAATAGACAGCAACTTCACTTTTAAAAAGTTTTCATTATTTTCAATAAGCGAATCAAAACTGTTTGCCAAAGGTAGTCTACCGAAACCAAGAATAATCTGCGCCTAATCCTTAGTTATAGATGTTTTGATATTGATAGAAGTTCTTGATGGCACATGTGCACTTAACGGTTAAACGGAGGCCAGATATTGGAGGGTAGTAAACCCAAATAAATTGGTATTGGCTCATCAGGAGATCAAAACCTACCACGTGCTGCCTGAGGTGGTGTATTCATTCCAGCTTAAAACATCTTATCGTTCTCTTATTTCACAACCAAGCAACCAACGCTTTCATGTGCGTCTATGCACACAACGATACAAAAAGGACACCTTATGGTGCAATCATTTAACCACATAAACATTTTGATCGTAACTCTTGCCATAATCAGAGTTATTATCGTTTTACCTCAATTAGTGACACACGTATTACCACCATCAGTCATCTGTACCTTAATGAGGAAACAACTCTCAACTTGTCAGTTGGATTATAATTATCCAAGATTTATTGTATTACTCGGTGTTACTCTAGATTACTCCGCATTACCGCGAAGTACCTCAAATCACCAATTTCGGATGACTGATGTTGTTTACCTTTTCTCCACCCAGAAAGACTCCATACCACATCCAACCAAAATATTTCACACTAACACCCGTAGCCTATACGGATGACGTCATATCATGTTTATGTTCGATAATGTTTTTCGCCTCGCTTATAACGGATGTGCCTGATCGCATCATCGTCCTGCAATCGTCGATCATGCAAAATACATTAATGCTTTGTATTTAATAGTGGGTGTCATAAACGATTCGATGCGATAAAATCTTCAGACACTGAGCTCGAGGTCTCTCGGCTGCGTGAGAAACTCCCCTTTGGAGATGTACTAAAATAGGATCGCCAAAGCGGGTGAATTATGAGTGGAAATTTAACTTCATTTTAATTTCAAATCAGTGCCATTTTATACAATTAGCATAGAGATCTTTATTGAAATACTACAAGAATAACTTGCAGCAGTGAATGGAAGAGGCAATTTTGCGATGTGAAACGACAATACTAAACACCTAACATTAGTTTTGAATTGCAGCAATTACTTTATGGCTGCGGTTATAACTACTTCGTTTACATTGCTGATGTAGGAATAAAAGCTACCGTTTCTCAGATAATAGTAAAATGGTTTTCTCTGAAAATTTCTTTACTTGATAAACATAAATCTTAATACAGAAGAAATAATTTAATTACGGTCTAGGGAGCACATGTGATGTTTTCCTAGTCGTACTAACATGAGAGAATTAATCTGAGGAACCATTGTAAAAAGAAAGAAGTAAACGGTTTGTACAAAGGTTATGAAGTATTTCCCTTTGATGGTATATGAAAGTATTGAACTTTCTAATAAACGTGGACTTCATTAAGAAGTGAAAATAGTCACCAAAGGTGGAGTTTATGAATTTACTACCATTCAAATTCTGCGGATTTCATCAGAAAACGATTTGAGTAGCTTCATATAAGAGGCATTTCATGAACTAACCATAATTCCAAATATTTAAAAATACATTATAAAAGAAAAAGCAGATACGAAAGCGAAAGTAAAACAGTTTACGATCCTCTTCCTGTCCAGAAACTAATTTCCGCAATGACGCTTCATTTGCGGCAACAGATAAGAATGACAGAATAAAAATGGATATTTACAAAACATTATCATTTATAAACAGCAATGAAATATTTTTAAGTTCCAGGAAATGCAAATACAAAATCATTAACCTGCATGTGGTTAACAATACTTTTTCTTGCCAATCATATCATTGTAGTTATTCGAATTAATCACAATTTTCTTAGTAGTTCTTTCTTGAATGTTTGCTTGTTTTAATTCATGACTTGACTCTTAAATGCATCATCCCAATCAGATTATGTCACAAAAATGTGCGGAAACTCCTGGAAATTGAAATAGAAAAGAATCAGAAGATAACATGCATCATTCTTTGATTTGTGTTATTTTATTATATAAAGAAACTCAGACCGGATGAAAATTGCATATACATTAGAATTGTCATTTTGAGAAACATCGGAACCAATAAAAATTTGAAACATGTCAAACACGTCAATTTCTGAGTTTCTAAGATGGTGCAAAACATGCTAACACGAAGTTTTAATTATAAAAATCAACCAAATCACAACGCTTAGAAAATTAGATGTGGCAGTTTGGTTCATTGCATGTGGGATAATCGAACAAGGTGAAGTTGTTTGTCCTAAACAAATAATATTCTTGGTGATAAAGTTATAAATTATTATTAAGTAAGTAAATAAAATGCATTGTAGGTGATTTGTTGGACACTTTCCCAAATATCGGATGTGTTTTATGCACTGAGAAAATACTGTGGATGTCTTAACCCCTGAATTGGATCTGAGATCCGAATTCAGGGACGGAAGGAATTTTATTTATATATACACACACACACACATTATATATATATATATATATATATATATATATATATATATATATATATATATATATATATAGGTATTTTATAGACAAATTACACCTCTCCTTAAAAATGATCTGGAAAAGTAATCATAACAGTAATTAGTAGCGTCTTAGGCAGGACGATCATAAAATGGCAGTTTACTGTTTTTCTTATCTACATATTAGCTTTGAGAATTGAGGTACATTTAATCAAAAGGTAAACTGATGAGCGCAATAGGATTTTTGAACCAAGAGAAAGAGGTAAATGATGAACTAAATGTATTTTACATATCGATTTATTTCTCGGGCAAATATGAATTCTGCACTTTTTAATGATAAGAAAGGTTTTAGTGTCAATTAATTTGTCACACGATCGCGTAATTCCGTACTCAGATAATATAGGAAGAACTTACAAACAATTATTTTGTAATACAAATCCATTCATGTATATGAGAGAAATTTAACTAATCTACCCCGCCAGCGTGTCGACAACCATCGTTTTCTTCCTCAGGTCTACACAAGAATACAAGGATTTAGGGTACTGTACAATATATTTTACAAAAAACTATACACTTATCATAAAATTCATTGAATACGTGTATTGTGTAGTTTTTTCATGTAATGATAGTCGTGTAGCGTTTCTTACTATAAGTTTCTGGCTTGCAAATTATGATAATTGTAACCAGATTCTGAAGGATATCATTATAGAAACATAACCTATTAAGCACAACTTCGTGCAACGTCATTGTTGGCAATAAAGAATGTGTTAGATACAATGGATACAATCTCATAGATATCCTTCTTGTAGTTCGATCAATACGTCTTTGAAAATGAGGGGTTTTATTGTCAATCATCATATTCGATTATTTAGAGAAGTAGTTATATCCATGGGTGTATGGTTTATTGTGTATTAACTACTTCAAATAGAAGAAAAATACATTTTTTTCAGCCTCGCGTACAGACGTTTCTCTAAATTTTCCATCTTTCCGGAGAAATTCCAAAATTCTATCTTTCTGCCTATGGTCCAGATAAGTAGCTCTACCGAACAACCCATGAGCTTTTTATATTCTCTTAGAACGAATGATCGTCATATTTTGCTATTAAACAATAAATTTCAAAAATTCTGTCTCCATGAGGGGGGGGGGAGTCTATCGGGTCCCGTTCACTCTATCCGGTTTGCATGACTGCCAGAATTTATCATTTTATTTTCAATAAAAAAACTAATTCTGAGAATCAGAACCACACTAAAAACCTATTTATAATTTGACATTTTTCTCTACGATTACACGATCTAGTTACGGATCATATTCTTATTTTAGTCGTTCGTCAAGCAGAAAATCCCCTTGAACTGCGTCATAAGTAGAGCCATTTGCCTTGGCTGGCGTCCCGCCCCGAGTTGCATCACCTGCTCGTCTCATGGCTGTTTCCTCTTCGTCTCCGCATTCCAATGGACGTCGATGAGATGCCACCATTCTTTGACGCGTCTCGCTAGAATGGCGAAGATGGTAGAGAAACCTTCTGCACACACTATTATTCCATTAGTAAGTTCTTGAACACGGTCATTCTTGAACGAAAATATCACTTGTCTGTATTATGTGGGTCAGGGATTAAATTTTGGATTCAAAACTATCCAATGCATTACTAAAATCCCCCATTCATGTGAGAAGTGATTGTCTTACAAGAGACGCAAAAGTAACACAGCTCAACCAGACGGATGTTGTGACCTGGAGGCTTGTGGTTCGATTTCCACGTAGGACCTGAGTTACATTACCCACTTCGTTTTTATATCTAATCTATTTGTTTACTTTTCAACCTGTAGGTGGAAATTTCTTTGACGAAATCAGTGGTGGTTCATCTGGAGTGAGTGATAATTCACCTAAATAGATCATATAAGGAAAAAGTACGTCCTGTGTTGTGAAGTGTAGCTGTTTTCATTTATCTAGTCTTTTATGAAGAATATGTTTCAATTTTATTCATTTATCACAAGCTTTTGTTTAACTTTACCTGTTAATTTATTAGTATGTTTGGGTCAAATTTTGCAGCTTAATTTTAAACCACTTCCCCCCAACCGATTAAGCTGGAATTTGACACGCGAAAATAAACCCCATGACAATAAATTATTATATTTAACTCGAATAAAATATTTTTATTTAGTTTTTAATCGTAATAAAAGTTTTTTATTTACGATTTTATTTCGCGATAACTCACAGTAGATTATTTCCGAGAAGTGTCAACTGAAATCCGTCTCTTAATACAAAAAAGTGTAACGAATTGCATAACCTGCGCCTTAATGCATAACTTATCGACATTACTTATCTTATCATTACAAACAGCGAAGGAAATTCTTATCTCATCATTACGATAACATCTCAAAAACTTGTATACGATATTGGAAGATGTATCGCATAAGCGCAATTAAATTAATTTTTTGTATATGTTATATAAAATTTCGTGTTTAGTATTGTGATCAAGCAAGATTAGTTATTAAGACTAATAAACAAATTCTACTACTAAAAAGTTTAAAATATGAAACTTTTTTTAAAAACCTATTATTTAAACGATGTGCTAATATGAATCAAAGAAGGTTTTTATTAAGGAAATTCTATGTCAAATGCTACCTCTGTAGGGGTGGATTTCATCTTCGACTAATACTTTAAATGGTAACTCTCGAGTTTTCAATGAACCCCCACAAAATATGAAATAAACTAACTACTGTAAGAAAATACAAGAAAGTGATCCAACAAAACAAGTTAAACATTTATTACATTTTATATGCAGCTGAACGCAGGACAAAGTATGGTCATGATTGATTTTATACATTTCTAAGCGAGTGTCATATTAAAATTGTTTTAGTAACAATCACGAATTGTATAGTTAGTTATCTTGGTGCGTTAGGTTGTCAGTTTCTAAGTAATGCAACTCTTCTGACTAACTTGGGTGTCAAACTCACGACAGGCGGAGCGGATACTGAAACGATGTTACTCGTGTCACAGCTCGGGACGGAATGGATGAACTAGTTAGAACCAACATATTTTAGTTGCTAGGTAACTTCAGACAATAACCTAGGTCTCCCGTATGAAGGATATTCAGGAGACTGGTCTTGACTATTATTTGGATTATTTTACATGTATGCATACAATCACACAAATTTCTCAATTTTCTTGCAATGTAGATTCTGGACAGTTCTTTCAAATTTTATTTTTTCAATCTCTCATAAACAAAAATGCCTTTAATGTCATAAATTCCAATTTTATTTCATTCGAAAAGTTTGAGGATACTTATGTTCCTTACAAATATGCTATCACCAAAACTGCATGTGAACATACATTTCCTTCATTCGAATTTTACTATAAACGAACAAGAATACGATAAAATAACTGGTTTCCAAATATATTTACATTTTTCATCGCTCAACAATACATCCAAATTTTTAGTATAGTTTTATTCTTTTAAAAAATATATATAAATAACTATTTGTACTGAACAATTATCGGATCAACTCTACCTTCCGGTCCAAAGCCGTAGAAAAATAACCTTATTCTTCGTATATCCTTCCGCGAGTGCTGCTACCTCCACCATCGCCTCCATCTTCACACATACAACATATTTTCTTAAAACTAAATCGCCGGGTCTAACAAACCTAACATCGCCGACTGTGACCGAACAATTGTTTATAATTGTTCATGGCTCGCTGTCGCGAGCCATATTATAATTAACATACCCTAATATAAACGGTGGCGGAGAGAAGAAAATAGTGCGGAACAATATTTCTTTATAACTACCGTAAATATGAAGAGCGAAGAATACGGCTTATATGTTCGGAACCGCAATAATATTTGTAGTATTATGACATTATTTTTCCGAACCCTAGTTGGACCAACTGCTAAAGTTTGGCCCAATTATCATCTCACAAATAAGTTTCAATTTAAACCCTTAAATATTTATTTTCATGCTGGAAAATGTAATTATACACTTTAAGAGTAAATGAAATTCCTGGATTTTTATTTCATGCCATCAATTTTCCATCCCTAATCAACTATTTTCTTCGTGAGACATGTACATGTACAGGGTGAGCAAAGTAAAACCCGGAAAATAAGACCGACAAGGAATTGACCCTTGATAATGAACAGGAAAAATGTCACATTAATCACAGAAAATGCTGAAAATGGCCACTGTAGACGTCGATGTAGCACTATGCTCTATTTATCAAACTGTGAGATACATGTAGCAGCTCTGCTTGAGGGATAGCAGCATTAGTGATTTCATGTTCTGCTGTAGTTGATGAGAGTGCGAGGATTATTTGAGCACACCTGACCATTCAACTTGCTCCAAAGTTTATCTTTGGAGAGGGAGATAGATCAGGCGATCGTGATGGCCAGCACATTTTACAGCTTTGCCTCTGTTTACTGTCCTTCTCCTCACCGAACACCTCATGCACTAGTGACATGGTTCTCAAAGTGGTGTGTGCTGTCACTCCGACTTGCTGAAAATATCTATAGTCCTTCATCTTCTGTGAATTGATCCACAAATGGATTAAACAGATTCTGGACAACGACTAGCTTTAACAGTTTGGTGCAATGTTATAATGCGGAAACCAGACTGTAACGTCGGCCGTAGCGTTCCTAAGTATTCGCACAGATTCCACACTGCTAAATTTTTTTTCCCACGAAACGCTGCACTTTCCAAACGGTGACTTTCAGATAAGTACTGTACGATACCCAATACTTCTTTGATATCGGGTAGTCCTACGCTGCCACCACTGGTTTTGCATCCGAAAACCACAAAAACTACCAGAACAGGGAATTGTATAAATTTAATATAACTAATAAACTCACGTTAGTTAAAACATGAATCCAACTTGGAATGTTTATAGCAATCACCCAGACATCACTGAATTACAAGATATACACTGTTGCACTCTTGTCCCCAAGTTCTGTCACTCAACCTGAGCGTCAAGCTCTCATCACTCGCGCTCAGTAACTCCTTTGTTCTCTCTCCTCCTACTCGATAGAACTCGTAATTGTTGTTCAAAATTGTATCCATAAGTGTCCAATGAGAAATAAACCACTACAACTAATTTCTTTTTCACATTGTCAAACACAACAATGTCTCCACAACAATATCACCTCATTTAAACCATCTTCTGAAATGTACATTTCTTAACGAGGCAGACCAAAATCTCACTTCCTCGATGTTGACGAGCCCTAAAGCCCCAAACCAAAAAAAGAAATCTCACTTCTCTAATCAATTGACTTCAATCTCCTCTGATAGCGTCGCAAAACGCCGTGACGTTACACAAACATTGCAAAGAACTCGAGACGGAATATGTGCAGACATGTGACAACAAACGGATGTTACATCGACGTCACCAGTGACCATTTCCAGCATTTTCTGTAAAGGGAGTTTTGTACATTAACAAGGGTCAATTCCGTGTCTGGATTACAATTCTTTTCCGAGTCTGTTTTATTTTGCTCATCCCGTAGGACACTAAAAATTAAGTATCCTTCAGTTCAATATTCGTCTGCACATAACAAAGGAATAAAATCAAAACAATAATTTATAAGTATTTTCATACAATATTACTTAGCATTTTGAAAGGAGCATTAAACAAGAAAGTCTGCGATAAAAAATATTTAATTATTCATATTTCCTAACTTTCTTACACAAGAATTTAACTTTTGAAGTGTGATCTTTCTATAGACTAATCTCAGAAAAGTTATCAAAAGAAAAATATGATTAATTACGCCTACTGCTTGATAAATGTATAGAGGCATAGTATTAAATTCTTACTTATGTTTTTATACACATGGTACTCAAAGGACAGAGTGAGAAAAAAGTTTTGAATACTAACCGTTGATGAGTAGATACGACCTTGACATACCGAGAGTTCCATTCAATTCATCCTGTTGGTGAGAGGTTTGCTGAATAACACTTACAGGTTGTCTGGAGTGATTGATTGTCTTGGAGAAGACTCCAACCCCTGTCGTGAAATGCATTGGGAAATTTATTACAGTGGTTTTACAGAATATTGTCATTTCATTGTTCGTATGACCCATTAAGAAAATAAAGTATTGGAAGGACATTTTTTTGAAGAGAAAAGATACTGCAGGTTATCTCATTTGTCATCAACCACTATGTACTCGAATATGCGATCCAATTAATAAGAAATTGGTATTTTCATAACGGCAATTTCATGAACCGGTTATGTTGTTCTTGAACCTAAGGGACATCGCATTATTCACATGGAAACCAAAAGATTAACTTTTGCTCCAAATGTTTTGAAGCTCTTCTTTTTTGCATTGAAATTTCCAAATATAGATCATAAAGTTACGACTTCAATCGTAAAACAAGATAAGTAACCTAACACGGATGGGAGAGTTATCAGTAATAAAACTATAACTAGTTTGAGGAATTTTTCTCGATATTTTTTGTATGGGTGATGTTTTCTCAAGGCTAGGAGGAATGGAACTTATTGCACCACAATTAAAGAACTAGGACTACCTTCGAAAGCAAAAGCTGCTATTTACTTTATACACCAAAGAAGAGGTTTCTTCTAAAATAAGAACTCTTATTTTAAATTATTTAAGTTTAGAACACTGTTTTAGATGTGAAAGAAATGGAACACGTAATCAATTAATTCGATTCGTTCGTCTCCAGAGACGAACATATCAGTGATAAGTTATGCCCCTCTCGTGGCTCAGGTGGTAGCGTTCTCGCTCACCCCGTCATCCAAGGTTCAATTGGGGTCAGAAAAAAAATTGTAGCTTTTCACATTAGTGTCACAGTTCATATAGCTGTGACTACTGAAAAGCGAACCCTCCTTCTCCTATCTACCTCCTACTACTCCTAGTATCAATAACTAACTACTAACCACTTCTACTAACTCCTCCTCTTGAGCCAAGTTGTTGGTAAACCTAACTAACCGGCCCACCAACAATAGCCTACCACACAACTCCTACCTCCTGTCGCTCCATGTAGATAAGTTTCAATAGCACGCTGCAATTCCCATTTACAAATACAACAATAAAAAATATAAGTTGCATGTGTTCTTTGAGTATGTCGTAGCTTCCGTCATTATTTGATTGACTGTTTGACCGGTGTCGTGTCACTGATTGGAAATTTCGGGTACCATGTTCCATCCAGCAGAGAGAATACTTGCTCTATTTTCTTTTTTCAAGGATAGTTGCTCTACACGAACAATTTCTTGTATTTTTTATTTCTTCCCGCACGTGTTTTTGTTATTATAGTACGTGGTACTCTTTATAGTAATCAGCGTTGCTATCGAGTAGAACGGGGAAGGCAGCGGTACTATCTCCGGTGAGATAGATATTTCCTCATAATTCAACGTCCAGGTTTTTTTCCTAACTCACTCAGTCTACTTACAAATGAATGTTGGGTTTATCCCGGGGTCGAACTATCCGGAGTGAGATGTTGGTCAAATCTCCTCTTCTTTGTGCCGTGACCAAGAAATTACGAAACTCTCCCATGGGCACGCATTAGGGCCTGATATAAGACAGTTTAACAACATCATCACGTACATTACAACGCAAATGAACCAGAAAATTTTGCTTCTTTTTTTCGAGTAATCGGACTGAGTAAATCGCACAAATGAAGTATTGTACTTCAAAGTATTCAATGAAATATCAGCGATTTTCTATTATTTCATGTAGATAACAGTGTTTAAATATTACACCAAGAAAAGAAGCTACTTGACTCATTAATTTGAAAAGAATGTTACTGGACTACTTAAGTCTTGACAATTGACAAGAACACTAGTATGAAGAATACTCGTTGGGAACTGTGGTAAGTTATGTGATGTGCGTTATCACATACTATTCACATTGTTTAATACTAAATATGAAACCGAGTGAAACTTGACATTAAGTAGCAGATGATGGAAAGCAATAAATGCCATATTATAAGTAAACAACAAAGTTTTGTTAAATGAAAGTAAACTTCATATTATTGTACAGAATGATAGTTTCATTTAATTTATCAAGCTTCTCTAGTATTTTATAAACGTATTATTATGTTTAAATAAACCACAATTCCCTAAAACTGTGTTCTCTTCCCCGTACATGCTACGTGGTAAAAATTATAATCGAAATTAGAAAATTAATATGGATATTTTTTATACAAAAACTCTTATAGGGGTTCTTGAAGGGGTCATATCATGTTCATATAATCTATTTTTGACAAACACGACGTACTCGAAGCAGTTGTCATAGCCAAAACGGGAGAAAATAATCTATGAATACAGAAAGAAACAATCTATGAATATAACTTTAGTTCCTTATACGTAATCTTAGTATAATGTAGTGCACGTTTACAGCCAGGATTCTCAAGGGAAACCACTATGATGTTTGCAGATGTCTCCATTTTCTTCATACAGTAATAAAATGCAGATTGTTGTTCAACTTAAGAATCTTTTGTTTGAGATCACGTTAACAGAAGATTATGTGTTTTCTTAATGAATGAATAAATAAATGAAGAAGGTTGTTTTCTTAATGGAGAAATAAATGTTTTGTTTTTCCTGAAAATTTTTTAAACATACTTGAATAATGTTTTTTGTTGCCATTAACTGAGCCACTGAGCTGCTCAGAAATAAAGCACCATTTCACATATCGATGAGTTCAAGCAACGCCACCCAGAGAAGCTATTATATTTGCATTACTAATATTTGATAAGCTATATATTTGCATTACAGTGAGACGTATGCTTCATACTTGATCCTGACCCGGGTTTTGCTCCGGTTTTCCTTCGGGTAGAGGCGGATTTCTTATACAGGTTCTCTAGGCTTTGTCTAGGGGCATATTTATTGTAATAATAAATCGTGAATTTAGTGTTATTTCAATTCTTATGATTTTTAAACACTATTCTCAGAATAATCTACAGTTCGATAATAATTTGTACATGTAAAATAATTTTTTTGTGTTAAATTACAAACATATTGACATTCTATTAATATTATAACTCGTAGCTAACTTTTTATCTTATCTAGGAATTTTTGCTTCAATTTTTGAATCCGCCTCTGCCTTAGGGCCCTTGATCGGAATTGATGGGATGGTTCCTTGCTTGCTTCCGGAGAGTAAATTAGTTTATTGTCCTCTACGTGGTCCTACGCAGTTTGTACTGGTTTTTTGACAATAAATTTAATATTATTATACACTCCTCCGACTACTGATTCTCATTGCAAAACCTATTCCTGGATCGCATTTGAAGAAAAGAGCGTTATATCTAAATTTTTGCGATAAGTGTATAAATATACTAGAAATATAGGTAACCAAACTAAGTATATGCGTGAAAACGTAATTGAGAATGCCTGCATGTTTCTCTGAAATGCTTTCAAGATGCTTATAAGTTCAGAGTGGTCACACAAAATTAATGCTGACTGCAGATTACTGAAGGGTAAGATTTCGAAAATCCATGTTTAAATATGCCATTTAGTGCAGAAAAAATATTCCAATTCATAAGAAAAATCATCCATTCTTTACTTTAATAAGAATTTAATGACCAGTTACTAAATTTACGGCTAAGAGATGTGTCATAAAGCTTTGAAACAAAACTGGTTAGGAGTCCGAGAACATCTTCATTAACATTTACTCCACAACCAGTCCGTCTCGATTTAACTGCGCCAATATTCTGCAACAATGTGTCAACAAATAGAACTTCTGTCAAAAAGAACAACGAGGCAAAACATATCCAGTTTTGGAAGACGACGCTGAGTGAATCAGATGTCCTTGAGGTTGGTCCAAAGTGCACGTCTACTGACGGATGATGGTGAATGCTTCGCAAACTGCTCCAGGGACCGTGGAGCCTCTGTCCCCTCCATGGAAATATACCGATGCAAGAAAGGAGCGGTAGGGGGGAGCGGAGATATCTGATGTGATAGAGACGGAGGCTGCGACAATTGATAGAATGTTAGAGTTTGCAGGTGTACAAAGAAGCGGGTAAAGAAAGACTCAAGGAAATCACACCTTTTCACACAAGCTATAACAAAACAATAATTTTAACAAATATTCAGTTTGTGGGAAAACCACGAAGTGGATCCCACTCAAAAAAATAACAAGGAGTCTCCAACAATTTTTTTATAAGTATTAAAAAATGCTTGTTTCCGAAGAGTAACTTAGTATATTGTCCCTCAAGTGGTCTTACGCAGTTTGCGACTTTTTTTTTTTTGACAAAAAGTTTATTTATAACATTCTCGTGGTAATTTCAATACCCATACGACTAACTACAAATTAATCGAAAGTGAAATCTCTCTGTGCACAAATGCACAAGAGGATGTAGAATATGTTAGGTGAGATTGTCCAATTTATGAAGTTGAAAGGCGAATATTTGTGGTAATTCAGAAGAAAAGGAGAATTTACTTCTAAAGACAAAGAAGACTAATAGAAAATGAGGAGAGAATTTTAAAAATCTCCGATTTTGTAACCAAATTAGGAATAATGAGAAATGTAATTAAAGGAATCAGATTATGAGAGTTGTAACATCCAAAAAGAACACTGTTTGATATAGGGTATTATATTATTCAAATAAAAAGAAAATCGAAATTCGAAACACAACATTTTAAAGTAAACATATGTAATCCAGAATAAATTATAGGTCTTCTATTATACTTTAAACATTAACCAACGCAAGCGTCAAAAGAGAAGATAAGAACTGCTGGACTTCATGCTCTCTGCACTCAGGTTAATAAATACGTACACATGTGGCATGGAGTTGAGGGTGGGAGAAGTATCTGAGACGACAGGTCTAAATTGCATGGAAAAGGAAATTATAATTCTTGAAAATATTAATGGGAAGTGAATGCCACAAATGGGAAACGTTACAAAAAATAGCAGAAAGGTAGACCGGAAATCGATGTATACCTGATATGAAATAGAAAAAAATATACAATAAAAATTGTGTGAATTAAATGAAGGAAAAACAAACAACCAGAAACGTGTTTTTTTTACTTTAACTAAATGAAAGAGAAAAAGAAAATAGTTAAAAATCATTGATGGAGTCCCTCGTTAGAAAAAAATCATTTATGAAAAAATGAGAAGGTAAAAAATAAAAAGTGAAAAATGCAGTTACAGAAAAAACAATAATGTAGAAAAATTCAGAATGAATCCATTTAAAGAACATCATTCAAGCTCTAAAAGAATAACTAAAAAGCAACACCGGATCAGAAAGAAACACAGTCGAAGAGATACAGTATTATTGTATTTATCAGCGTTAGTTGAATTGCAGAGGCAGAAATAGAGTGAAGGAGATGGAGGAAATTAGTTGCGATGAATTCAGGAGGACATGGGTAATTGTGGTTTAACTACGGTGGAACAACACTTGTTTGTAGAATTACTCGTATGTCAATTCAAAGGCAGAAGCATTCGCAAGATAAGTACTATGTTCCGTTAGTGTACTGAATTGGAGATGTTCACTTGGAGATTGGTGGTAATGTGGATGGTGGTGGTGTCGTTCGACTGGACAAGGGCAAGGGCGAAGGAGTTGAAGAAGGAGGCGGAGCGGCCTTGTGGTTTGCATAACTGGACCACACTGGGAGCTGACGTACGCCAGGTATATAAACGCGGGCAGACGCGCGCACTGTCATTGGAGCAGACCGGCATACACGGTGCGTCACATGAGGATGATGGCCCTCAGCATTGTAAGTACTTGTTTGTTCATGCTTTCGATTCAGCGATATAATATACTTGCTTTTATGTTGTTTGATATCGAAAAATTTTGTTTTATATTATCCTTCAAATAATAATGAGAATTGTTCGGATTTCAATTTATTTCATTTTTATTGTAATTAAAGAGTAGCATTCACCATATATGACGTTTACAAGTTTACTACTAATGATACAATATGAATGGGAATCAAAGATGTATTTCTAAGTGCGTTTTATTAACGTGACTTAATTTTCTCTTCGTCTATGATTTTTGTGTTGCGTTAAAGTGATATTACATTAATCAACAACATGAAATTGGCAGCGGGAGATGAGATTTAAAACGCATCATATAAATCTACACTTCTATTGCATTTCGAATTGTGTTTACGAGTTATAAATATCTTTTAATAAAAAATAATCTATAAAATTAACAAATATTTCTATAAATTCATTCAATTACTTTCATTATCTATTTTTTGGATGTTTTATAAGATATTTAAAATCACTAAACATAGTTATTTGGTTCTTAGTTATCTCGTAATAATCTCTTCTAAATCGTAAACATTACAACATTCACAATTAAATTGTGATAATGTTTCATCTTCACATAACAGTTGACATCTTCAACAAAATCTATACTTTTGATATTTAATTTAAAAAAATACAATTCATGTTTTCGGATACGAAGGTTCAAAATCAAATTCTGAGAGGGAATGTATCAATCGCATATCATAATATTCACCTATCATTACATGAAAATACTCATGAATTCCTTCCCCCTTCAAAAAGTAGATCATTTTACGATTACAACACTCCCAATCTTGGGTCAAACGTTGTATCAAGAAAAATCAAAACAAATATTATGAATTGTATGTTATATTTAACCATTTTGCGATTAGTTTTATGGCAACAAATCTTAATCGTTATGCAATAACTCAACCAGGTGAAAAAAATGTGATTACAAATATTAAAATATTTTCTTGTGTTGAGCTCGAATCATATTTAAAAATAGATCACTACCCGAGTGGATAATGGTGACACAAACATAGAAACTATTTATAATAATCCTAAAAAGAGCAATTTTCCACTGCCTTTCATTGGTAAAATTATTTTTCTTAGTGAACGATTCCTCTTGGTATACGTTATAGTTAGAGAGTTGTAAGGTTTCCCTTAATCTTATTTCTTTATTCTTACTCTTTATTCTTTCCAACAATTTCCTGAAGAAATTTCTTTTCTCTCAATTTATCAATATTTATTTAAATTGTAGATGTACTAAAATATATTCAAATATTTTTTCTCGATGAAATCAATATGTATCGAAAAAATATCACATTTCTCTCTTGCACAATGTTTGAAGTCTCATTGTTCTGGAATACCTAATTTCGTGAAATGGGAAATAAAATTCGCCACATTACTCTTGAAACTTTCCGAGAAAAATGTGTTTAAATATATGTACTACCATTTCATAAAACCAATATTATCATTTACGAAGTCTTCATTCATAACGTTAGCCATATTTGTCATAGTGATTCCCATAGTTGAAATATTCTTTACGGTTTTGAAATTGTAAGCTACGAAAGTAGACGTAAAAGTTTAAATATAGTATAGAGTTTTTTTTTACTTTCTAAGATGCATAGTTGTCTGATTATAAATAAAGTATTGGGATTGTGTAAGTTTTCAATCGCTAGTTTTTTATTGGTATATGTTTTCAGGGTCACTGATTAAAAAAACAGAAAAATATTCCTCGGTACGTCCATGCGCAGCGATTTTGACAGGACGGATGAGTAAATTTTATTAATAATTCGTATTTTATGTAGAATCGGTTTGTGCTCGACTATTTTATACCATTAATCTAAAGCGTAATTCTTACAAAGATCAAAGTACATTTTGGAAAACTTCTCTAAAAACGGCACCATATTTTTTAATTGTATGTGAACAAAACAATTAGCGCGAATTATAGTCGGAGAAGTAGTAGTATTTCGCTTAAAAGTTTGGAATAGACACTGTAAAACACTTTCTCTCTGTTCCACTACCATAATAGTTTAATGCTTTCAAGAAATTGAAAATATTATGTTAGTTTACAGTCATTTTAAGAGCCTTGAAAATATTTTATTTAGCAAACTGTACACCTTAAAGTGCGCATGTTGTTGTTGAAAACTGAAACGAAAACCATTACAATTATAAAACTTTCATAACACAAAAATACTGAAAGGAGGTACAAAATTGCAGCATTTAAATATGAAGACTGACAAACGTATTTGAGAATGTACTCCTATGTGCAATGGATTTGCACCGTTACCTATTTTATTTTTCTAGTTCTATGTTTCATAATATCATTGGGGTAAGTATAAATTGGTGGATTTTAGATTCATTCCCTGGCTCAGACAGTACTTAATCATTTGTTTACAAAAGATAGAAACTATTGCAGAACTGTTCTATTCAGAAACTACAAGCCTCAAACGTTGCGTAGTGTATCATGGTGTCCATTCAGTGAATACTGATCTAGTGATGCGTGCAAAGAAATCACAAGTAGGGACTTGGCCTTCAGGGGAAGACAGAACAAATAACAAAATAAGTCGCGGAATAATGAAGGATGAGAATAGGTGTGAGGTAGAAAAGACTGATACAAAAACACCATCAGTGCTGAGAATAAAAAATATTGTATACTCTTTAAGACCTGCTCTTCAGCTCTATCTGTTGACAAATATTTGCATGAACAGATTCGACAATAATTCTACAGAAATATTACACTCATGCATACAAGTTGTAATTAATAATAATAATAATAATAGATTAAATATATTTCTAAAATTCTTCCAAGTTACTTACATTATTTTAAAACGTTTACCAGTTAATTAATAAATACATTTACAAAATAGAATTTAAGATATTTTTATTAGTAATTTCAATGAGGGCTGGGAAAACAGTTAAAAATTCTTTGAAGGATACTTAAATTGGAATACAAACACATAATACTTCGCAACCAAAATAATTAAAATTACATTTAACTTTTTAAATTCGTAAGGCTGAATAAATTCTGAGTAGTTATTCACTCAAATTGAACAAAACATGCGATGTGGTAAGAATTACCCATGTATCAAATAATACCCTTTATTTGATCTTTCAAACCAAAAGGTTAATGACAATGCTATTTTCTTATTTTACGTTTCCACAGAAAACGTAAAATGCTATTTACTCATTAAAAAATAGGTATAGTTTTGTGAAAGATTTTATTATTTTACACTCAGTAACGTAATGTCGATGAAATGAGGAATCCTTTGTGCTCTGTCGAAGTTTTGATGTCATTCAAAAAAATTTGAAACGGACAGTTTTATACAATTTATCATTTCAAAAATATCTTAAGTAAAAAACATTATCGTGATTAATTTATAATGTACTGAAATTTTTTTAACCATTTATAAGCATCATCAATTATGTGTAGTATTGTCCAGAAATAATTGAAAGTGCTGACGTGTATAAATGGTTTTTCTAAGCTTACCAATGGTCCCTGGAATGGAAGACGAATTTTCTAACACTTCCGCCCTTCGCTCCAAGAAATACCTCAAACAAATCTGCCAAATATTTTGGATATCGAACAATAAAATGAGCACGCACTGTACAAGTGTGACCGTTCCTATTACATGCAAGGGCTACTGAAATACAATTCATTCGTTTTCAAAGAGCCAAAAATATGTTTTTTTTTCATTGGAATATTCAAAACTCAAGAAAAGCCGAAAAAATTTATGGAGAAGTATTCAATTATTTTAAAAACGTCTAGGAAATGTTAACAATAGTATAATTTTTTCCAAGTATTTAATTGTACTTGAAATTGTAATTAATTGTTTTTTGGTTTCTTTCTCATCGCGTGAAATGGTTTTCTTGTCTACTGAAATTAATAATTCTATACAAACTACTTGTGTTATGACCCAAAGTGCGAAGTCCTTATAATTCTTGTTTTTTTTCTGAAGTGTAGTGACATTCTCTTGAATTAATTTTCTTTAGGGAAGTACATATCAACTACCACTATCAACTCAGAATGACGACAACACATACATCGTACTCAAGAGTTGTTTAATTTAGTTAAGCGGGAAAATTTAGTTTCAAGTTTTACTATTGTAGTAAGTACTGGAAAATTCAAAGAATATTCGGTACCAACTGTGACGCATCATCCTAATAATAATAATAATAATAATAATAATAATAATAATAATAATAATAAAACTCCTTGACGTTTCTCTCCAAAACAAAATTATCATAAATGCTGTTAAGACTAGTCTCTGACTTCTCCAAACACAAGAAATCGACAGAAAGTCATGAACAAGGTGGACAATAATAATAATAATAATAATAATAACGAATCACTTATTTTATATTGTGACTCATAATTGTGTTGGTGAAATGTTCTTAAATATGAGATTTAAAATACCCCTCTAGTCCCTCACGAACGGAGCAAAAGCAAAGATGATGCAACAAATTGTCCCCACGTATAAAAAAATATACCCAAACAAAAGAGTCTGAAAGAAAGCACATATTTCTGAAACTGTGTTTAATAACTTAGCTGCCATATAACATAATGAAATACTTTGTGATGATCGGTTGATCACAAATCGACCTATTTCTTTTATTTTACGTTTTGTACAAATCTCTTTTACACGAAATGGCAATTAAGAATTCATACAATATATTAAATCACCATCAAACTTCAATTTGTCTTCCACGATCCCGTATCACATTTTATTGATGATTTCAAAAAATTCTCATTCTTCAAATAATGAAGTTTCTTTCTGAAAAGGCTCTCTGTCTAGTTCATTAGTGCATATGGTTCGATAGGTACAAAAGTGAATATAAACTTAAGTTATGTAAACTGCTTTTACCTTTGCATTTAAATACGGGGAATGATTTATACTTTATTTTCAAAGGCGACTGAGTTCGTGACTTTATTCCAATATCGAGGAAAACGTACGATATGAGAGCATTCAAGATCTCCAGAGAATAATTTTTTCAATTCTCTTTATTTATGACGAATTTTCTTAAGAGGTGAAAATACATGATAATATTATTTTTTTAAATACCACCCAAACACTGGAATAATTTGAAATTTACTGACACATGAAGACTTACAATACAGAATTTTGAATTAATACGTCAATACAAATCACACAGTTTGACACCGTCTGAACATCTGCCTCGAGGAACTACCACGAACTCTGGAGGTCGAATCAGTTACAGATGATGGTAACAGTGATGATCCTGGAAACATTTTAAGGAGGTGATTACTTATGAATTTCATTTTGAAAATGCTGGTAAGAGATGAGTTTTGAAAACACCGATTGCCATGGACATCTGTCAGCAGTTACTGTATTTTATGTGGTACCGTAATTTTTGGATTGTTAGGTCCCGATCAGAAGGTCTGCTCTTCCACCAAGTTATATAATGGAGGGAATGGTGAATGGGAGTAAATTTAAATTTTTCGCATTTTAAAGTTCAATATACTTTCTCGTTAAATTCTCTTACGAAGCTGCAGCAGTTTGAAATTTGTTTGCTTTTGTTGTTCATAATTGTTTGCTCCACGCTTCTAAATCGCCGCCAATGTTAAATACAGAATGTTTTTGCCACCTTCTTTTTCTATTTATTTATATTTCTCTGTCCTCGTACCCAACACAGTCATTACTTCGGTCTTGGTCTCTAGTAGTTTTACCTCACACCGTGTATTTTTCTTCCATCTCGATTATGGTGTTTAAAGTAAATTTGTCCGGTTGAATGGTTTAATTTGTAAACCACATACTTCTTAAACAATATTTGTAGGTCTTTACGTCTCATATTGTACATTTTTACATGTGTATTCCTCAAATAATTTCTAATGTTTCTATGAGATTTTCAATTTTGTCCAATATTTATATTGAGTTTCCAGTTTTGTGGTATTTTTTGAAATATGCCGCTCTTGTCCATGTACTTTGTAATTCCATATTACACGATTAACATCTTCATCTTTGTCACATTTACACAAATCATTGTCTATAATTCTTACCTGAAGCAAGTGACAATAAAAGTTATTGTATCCAATTGACACCTCAATAATTCTACCATCTAGCTTTTTATTGTACCTTTATTTTTTAAATCATGGTTATACCTCGTCAATTTATGGTATTATCATATCTGTATTGATTATTACCTTCCCTAATTCCCTCACTATACCTTCGGTCCTCATCTGTTGTGTGTATTATGGCCTTTCCGATCCGTTAAGTGGCCTTTACCAAAATACATGATCTCCCTGGTCGCTATCTCCGTTTCTATTTCGCAATCGCATTATCCTCAGGTTGCAGTATGCGCGGTGGCTACGGCGGCGTCTGCGTGGGAGGTGCCCGCCATCCCAGCAGGTCGCCGTGCTCAGTTCTACTTACTCAAAGACGACGGGGCCTACCAATACGGCTACGACACAGGCACCGGCCACAGTGCGAGCGCTGCAGCTGATGCCGCCAACGAAGTGCAAGGCGCCTATCGCTACAGGGCAGCAGATGGCCGAGACATCGCCGTCAGTTACTCTGCAGGCCAAGGAGGATACGTGCCACAGCTCAGCGCGGAAGAAGCACGAGCAGGCCATATATCTCCGCCTGTTGGAGTGGGTACGTTTCTCAAACTTTTCTCATGTGGAAAAAACTTTTATTGGAGGGAATGTTAACGGGGCATTTAGTTTTGTCAGAATAGCAAGAGCATAACAGCTGCAAATGAAATATTATGTCAACCAACATTTCATGAAATCATGTTCATGACCAAAGAAGAGCTAACGATAGAGATGGATGCTGTCACGAAATATCATTCACCTACCCCTAACTATTAACAAACGTTTTTTCTACACAACATCCCTCTTGCGATGCTACATAGTAGTCATAAACTCGAATAATATGTCCTGGAGGATTAAATAATGTTTGTTCCACGCACTTTCCAACTCGGTTTCGCATACTGAATAGTTTTACCCTCTGTTTCAGTTAATTAAATTCAGTCAATGCTATCCGTAGGTGGTTTCCGTTTTGTTAGGGTAAAAAAATCAGTAGTTAATCGAGGTATTATTTTGACATTCATCTGAATTGATAAGGGAACACAAAAACTAAGAGAATCCGGCATGCCAAACAAACTGGTCTATTGGGTAACAGGTTTTCATGCAGGTTGGATTCCTGCTCAGAGTATGGAACGATCGCTCAAAAACTGATAAATTTTTTCCATATTTCAAGTGGTTAATTTCACGAATATCTAATCTTATTGGGGTTTTGAGAATTCTTTCAGTGAGGGATACTCTACAGTGATTTTACACCGTTTCGTTTCGGAAGCTAATCTTTTCTGTTCAGCATTGTACATGGTGTAGACATTTGAAGCAAAACTTGAAAAATGTTTCACCTAGAAATATTCATACATCCTGTGATAGTAACGTGTAATAACTTGTTGATGTGTAATAGCATAAAACTGTTTTTATAATGGATTGAATGTTATTTGCAACAGAAACAATTTTATATAATTGATATTATTCAAAATTTGGAGAGTAAAGCTTGTTGTTCAACATTTTATAAAATAAAATTTTTTTCAACTCATGCCCGATATTTTGAAACAATAAGCTGAACTTTGATAGCCAATTTGTTAAGTTCAAAATGTACTTTCTTATGTTTACTTATTCAACGTAGTGTCAGTAGTATCAAAACGTAGAAAAATATAAACTGAGTCAATCTAAAATTTTGAAAGACTTTTCTTCAGGAGCACTGCAATGTATGGTTAGTATCAATGAAACACAAGAGGAAAAAATGTAACAAAAACTTGATTGCTTTCCAAAACACGTGGATGTTTTCCTCGTATCTTCGGTAACTATCTAGCTCACTCATGTCTCCACTGTGGATCAGTTCAGTGTGCGACAACAGTGTATTTCACAACGACGTTAACATAAGTGTCGAAAACTATCCACGACACGAAATCTTGTGAACGGGCAGATGTATGAATGTTAGATCGCGCGCACACATGGTACTTATTATCGGTACGGGCCATTTGTCTGGAGAGGACAGCAACTAGTAAGAAGAGAAAGGATGCTTATGAAAAAATATAGCCACTGAAATTATCTTATGTTATTTGATTTGTGTACAACGACTTATCCATGGATACGGAGCGGTAGTAAATTGGTAGGTCGTAGCTCAATT
Organism: Laupala kohalensis; assembly: GCA_002313205.1. NCBI lineage: Eukaryota > Metazoa > Arthropoda > Insecta > Orthoptera > Trigonidiidae > Laupala > Laupala kohalensis. The sequence continues at coordinate 14,399 of NNCF01127703.1, read as the reverse complement.
TTACACTCAAGTAAATAGTGTGTTTAGAGAATTCATTGAATGCTTAATTACGTGGTATAATCAGGGAAGCCAAAATGAAACAGAAGCTGCAACAAACATACTCTCAATCAAACACCCTAAAATTTATTGAAAACCAAAGAATTCAGTGGTATTAGCTTATTAAGGATACTACGTAAAGTGCATTTTCTCTCTGCCTAGATATGGCAATAATTAATGACGTACCTACATCTATTCGAATTCAATTAAGGAAACTTTGTCTTCTTTTATGATTTCTTCATGAATTGCTTTCAATGTTGTAATTAAAAAGATACAGTAATAAGGGAAGAAAAAACGCCTTATAGCATTATTCGAAAACCCTGGGCAACACCAGGTAAAATAACCTATCTAATTTCCGATATTCGAAACGGAGAAATGTTAATGGGAAAAATTGTCCACTGAATCAAAGAAATAATTTGCATGTTCAAAGCTGTGCTTTTTCTAAGTGTTTCTAATGTCTTGTTAAATCACGTTAATTTTTCAAATTTACGGTCCTAAGTATTATTGTTTTAATGTTTCATTATCATATTTTGCTCTTAAATTGCTTGATAAAAATTACTTAATGCCTAAAAAATTATTCAGCAATAGACTCAGCGTATTTGTCAACAAAGAAAGTTATAATAAACTTTCTGTATTCATGCGGGAGAACATCTCCCAAAACGAAATACACTTTTCTGTTTCAACCAAAATCGAATTGTTTTATAGAATTTACTCTTATCTAGAAAATTAAAAATATATTTCGTCAAATCTGGGAAATCAGAGTTTGAGTAATTCACTTTGTGTACTAACGGTAAAAATTTTCCTTTTCATTTTTGCCTAATATAATGTAGTGAGAGTAATGTTTTCCAAGTCCATCAAAGTTGCATCTACTGTAAGAAAATTACTATAATTAATTCAAATTGTACTTATTTCTGACATTTTTGTTTTTACGTTTTATTTTTTAAAATTTCATGTGTGTTTTATTCTCACGTATGTGTTTAGGCCCTCGCATCGGAGGTGGCGGCGCTACAACTACGAACAGCGCAGTGAACCCAGACCCAGACTACGATGCGAACGCTGACGCCTCTTATAGTTTCACAATCGATACCGACTCATACAAACGCAAGGAGGAAGCCGATCCCCGTGGCAATGTACGTGGTTCCTACTCGTACAGCAGTCCTCAAGGTGGCAGTCACTCCTTGAGTTATACAGCAGGGGAAGGGACAGGTTTCGTCCTAACTGGGGGATCGTCGTCGTCTTCTACTGCTACTACAGTAGGAGGCAGTCGCATCGGAGCAACTGGGACGGTGACGAAGGGCAATCAATTGTCGAAAGTACCCTCAGTGATTCCCTATTCATCAGGAGGAGCGTCGATACACTCTGGGGCTTCTAGTCCTTACACAGGACCTCTGGCTAATATCCGAAGTGATCACAACGCTGATGGATCTTATTCTTTCTCCTACGGCACCGACGTCCTTAGTAGAGAAGAGTCAGCCGATGCCCAAAATAATGTAAGAGGAAGCTATTCATTCAAGTCGGATGGAGCAACGCGGCGCGTGGATTACGAAGCTGGTGCCGCTACCGGATTCGTGGCGCGGGGAGATCATTTACCCGTCGCTCCCTCTGTCTCCACTACATCTGCTCTCCATCAAGCTCCTCTCCCCGCCCCTGTATCAGTTCCTGCCGCACCAGCCGTCACATATTCCGCATCCAGGGCGGAAATCCCAGAAACAGACAACGTAGATGGATCGTATTCTTTCGCCTTCAACACCGCCGACCAGAGCAGACAGGAATCTTCTGACGCGCAAAACAATGTGCGCGGCAGCTACTCCTTCAAGGCCAAGGACGACGGGAAGGTGCGACGCATCGATTACGAAGCAGGCTCTGCCACGGGTTTTATTGCTCGCGGAGATCACCTGCCAGTGGCACCCGCCGGCGCCGCAGCCGCTGCACCTACCGATGCAGTCTCCATCTCTTCCTACTCCGCACCTTCCACCTCATATCTCCCTCCTTCGTCTACCTCCTATTCTGCCGACACTCAGAGCTCCTCCAACGTTGATGGCTCCTACTCCTTCGCTTACAGCACCAACGACCAGAGTAGGCAGGAAGCTGCAGACGCTTATAACAACGTTCGAGGTAGTTACTCCTTCACTCCCCCCGGTGATAGTCAGAGACGGCGTGTGGATTACGAAGCAGGTGCTGCCACCGGTTTCATAGCGAAGGGTGCTCATCTGCCAGTCCCACCTGCTCTCCCTTCTGTCGCTGGACAAAGTTCCTACTCCGCGCCTGCCCCATCCTCAGTCTCCATTTCAAACTCTGCCTCTGCGGATTCACGCAGTGCGTCGAACCCCGATAGCTCCTACGCTTTCTCTTACAGCACTAGTGAACTGAGTCGTGAGGAGAGTTCCGATGCCCAGAACAACGTCCGTGGCAGCTACTCTTTCAGGACGAAGGGTGATGGGAAGACGCGGCGAGTGGATTACGAAGCCGGAGCTGCCACTGGTTTCATCGCGAGGGGAGACCACCTCCCCAGAGCCCCTCCATCAGCCCCCGCCGTCCCCACCCCTGCCATCCACGTGAATCCTCCCGCTGCCGTCCGTGGAAGTGGCCCTGTTGCCGGTGACAGTTCATACACATTCTCGTACGACGCAGGGGATCACTCTCGTCAAGAAGCGATTGACTCTGCTGGGAACGTACGAGGAAGTTTCTCCTTTGTCGCCAAGGATGATGGGCGCTCCAGGCGTGTGGATTACTCCGCGGGAGCTGCCACAGGTTTCGTAGCAACGGGTGAACACCTCCCAGCAGCTCCTGTCGCCGCTTCGGTCCCTGCCGTTCACACTTATAGTAACAACGACGCATCCTCGTCCAACGGAGATGCGTCGTACGCGTACAGCTACGAGACGGACTCGAGTCAAAAATCTGAGAGTGCAGACGCGCAAGGCAACGTGCGAGGGGCGTACAGTTACGTGGCCGGGGACGGATCCACGCGAAGAGTCTCTTACACAGCGGGGAATAAAGAAGGCTTCGTTGTGAGTGGAGACGTGAACCCGAGTGCCGCTGGGGCTGCAGCAGTACAAACAACAAAGAGCGTGGCGAAAACGAATCAACACTTGGCCACCTCGCATGCACATGGCAGCCAATCTAACGCCGCATTGAAGCTCCGAACGGGTGGACTCACAATTGATCAGTACCTTCCCCCTCAGAGTTCACACAAGTTCGGATACGTCTACGACACCAAGGCGTAACCGATTCCTCGATCGCTCATTTTATGTGTATTCCTAAATTATAAAAAGTACCCATGGACACTGCATGAGTCCACGGCATTATGTTCCTTACGTCGACGAATGCTACGTCTTCGGAAAAGTCAGCTCCTCGGTGGCTTGGTTAACTGGCAATGAAATAGGTATAAGAGAAAGTTTGTGTATTACTGCAATCTAACATTGCTCGAGCTTATCCGTTGATAGCTCGAAGTGAAAAAAGTTCTAACAAACTATATTTGTATGACATTATGTGTTCTATTTTTGTATTAATGGTTGTATTGTAATGATGGAGAAGTTTATAAAACTTTCACAAAGATTCCTGTGATAAAATGAAATACTCAATAGAATAGATCCTTAACTTGTTAATATTCTGAAAATATGCAATAAAGTTTTCTAATGAAACCATAACCCTGAAATTAGAATTCACACCTTTAATATCCTTAATTGGTAAAATTTTATAACATTTGAAGAGATTCTACGAAGCTGAACGACAATGTAGATGATGATTTATAAAGTAAATATTATAGTAAACCAGCTATTTCTGAGAGTTTCATTTTTCCAACTTATATAATAGGTTAACCAAGAATGTGACTCGCAAGAGTAGCTACAAACAGTAAATACCCAGAAATCTTCATGAATATTGATTACGATGCCGATGTGAATGTCGAAAAAAAATACTGATGTATTTTCCCCAAAATAAAGTATTGCTTTGGTCGTTTTTTACTTTCATTTCAAAAGTTTCAATAATTTAATCGACGGGAAATTATTTCTAAATACTTCCCATGGAAAAGACTTACTTTTCGTAAGATTCGAAACTGAAGAGAGAAAATTCATTGTAATTTCTCATATTATTCTTAGGAAAAACAATATTAATATTGTTTTATTAGTTTTAATTTGTTGGAATGGAAAATCAACAGTGCGTTTGTAGCATCTTTATAAAGTCTAAGCTAAATTCTTCGCGTTAAATATCATTCTTTAAAGAGATTTATTTTACTTCAAGATCTTCGAGAGGAGTTAGTATGTTAGAGCATTACATGTAACCGCATTCAGGAAATTAAAATTTCATCGAAATTGGAAATGTTTCATTTTATTTCAGAGAGATACAATCTTAAGCAAAAATTCATCCATAAATTCTATGAGTCACAGCCTAACAGCGCTCTACATTCAGAATTTTGTATGTTGTGAACCTCTCTCCCAAATGAATTGTACGTTATCAACCTTCAGTCGTATCCCCATATATCACATGGTAGTTTCATATATGACTGTTCCGCACCTTACCCATATACTTTAACCGAAAAATATTCCTTTATATTTTTCATGTTTAATTTTGACTTGGGAGAAAACATTATTGTTTGGTGAACGTGTGAAAGAGCGCAAACAATCTTAGCGACTCCAACCGGTCATCCAAAACTCACGTGAAAGAGTGTTTACTTTGTTTCGACTACTACCACCATTCTCGTGTTAACTAGTTAACGATGTTATTTACATATTTATTTCTCCTTCTTTCCCGTTTCCTAATGAAACACGCAGTTTCGATACAACAGAATGACATTACTAAAGTACACTAGTTATATCAGTTCACACCTTCCCGCGACTCAGTTTTTAGCAAAACAAGATTTACATACATTCCAGATTTACATTACATTTAAATTGACACAATTGCAACTTAATTTAATTTTTTTTTAAATGCACCTAGCTCTCAAAGCTGGTGCCCTATTGAGCTCCAGCGTATTGAGCATAAATCCGATCCTTTTAGTAGTAGTTTTATTTGTATGCATAATTACGTAAACATATGATAGCATCGTTTCATACATTATACTCTTTTTCATGAAATCTTTTAAAATATTTCCGCTGCAAAAATGAAAACTATTTTCAAATTTTAATAAATTAATATGCAAAGAAATTTTAATGTTTGTGATCTGGGATAAAATTTCCAAACTGACATCTTTTTCACATCTTAGAACAGAAGTAATAAAAGTAAATTTCAGAGCGTGATCTGATTTGTTTTATTTCGATTCCAGTTTGATTCTTTTTTCTAAATTGCAAATAGGTACATTTATGCACAAATGTTACTAATAAGGAACAATTAAACTGTTTAAATCAAGTGTTTAGTAATAAACATTTTCGTAGACAAACAAGACTAAACAATTGTCTTAAAATAATTGTCCACAACAATTTTTTACCGACCAAAATACTCATACGTAGTTGAGATAATGCAGTAACGTATGTTATGTATTTTTACCACTCATGCAAGATTCGAATACTTCTTCAAAATATTTTTATTTTTTGGATATAAATAAATAGTTTTATTATTTAAAACCCCTAAAATTCCAGTTTATTCATCTAATGAAATTTTAGATATTATAAACAAATTATGAACATGTAACGACACACTTTGTTGATGGCAGCACACTCTATTGGGCGTTGCTGAAACCGAATGTTCCTCTTCGAAGAAGTTACCCGACTCCTCACGAGAGTGCGATTTCATTCTGCTTTCTGGCGGTTAGTTGAATATCGTGACATCGATGTCATTGTCAATAATACTATTTACTGAAGTAAATTTTAGCGATGAATTTAAGGATATGTACAATATGTTCTCGTTAAGATATCCTATTCATCCCTGCGTTGTTACAATGCATTTTGAGTTCTATCTTTAAATAGTAAAAACTCCATGATGATGTGGTTTAATATTTTACATCATTTACTAATTCCTTCGTTTTTTTCTCAGATTCATGTGAGGAGAATGTGAAATCATGACATTTCTATTTCCACGAAACTAGAAAAGGAAGATTATGTTTCTAGTTTCGTGATTGCTAACAACAACAGTAAACGTATATCACGAAGAAAACAAATTTGTAGATCGAAGTTATATTAGACACACCGCGACTTCAACATTAATTATTGATTGTCTTGATTTGTTAAAAATTAATCCGGTAAGTTAAACTACCCGAACCGGTGGTCCAGTTTGTAGACCTCCCTTCCGTGTTTTTCCTCCCGTCTAAGGTTTTTGGGTCTCAGTTCTATTCAAAAGGAATTGTGTTTTGAATCCAACGAAAAACCCAAGAAAGATGGGACTTAAACATGGCTTCCTACAATTACCAGGCGTTATCATGCGTTATGTGGACACAGTGTACCGTTGGCAGGCTTGGTTAAAGGCATTAATTTTATTTCAGCAAAAGGATTGCTTGCCGGCTACAACGATGTGCGTTAATGAGATCATATTTATTTCCCTGTAACAAATGAATTCGAACTTAAAGTGACTATTTATGTACTGTGGTGACACGCTATATTTTTTTAAACTTCTGTGATACTGACGAATAAATAAATGAATTATAAGCATGATTTAAACATAACCTATAATTAATGTATGTTTGACCGATTTTTTAGATGTAATGTAGTTAAATGTTTTTTTAAATTTTTATTACCAAATTTAAATAGATATTTATGTTTCGTTAATGTATTATAAATGTTACTTACATCGCAATTGGCTAGGATTGTTCCGCAAAAAAAAAATTGGAAAGATGGTCGCAGTTAGATAATTTACTTGCATGGTATGTTGATTTTTCTGTCTCGACCAATAACGATTCAATCAGATTTGGTTCAAAAACATATTTTATTTAGGTATTATTAAGGTTTTTCTTGGTTTGTACATTTTCAAACACTTGTCTTATAATACAAGTATTTGGATTTTTTTGTAATACTAGTAAACATAGTTCCGCATTCCAACTTGCTTTTATTGTATCCTCGTGCTCCCCCGGGGTAAGTATTAAATATATTTCATTAAAAATAATAGTATTGCTAATTTTTTGTGAATGAATGTTTTAGCTAAGATACTTCTCCTTTGGCCGGCCGGCCGGTCTACGAGATCGGAATTGTCATGCGTTATAGTCCTGCCTGGTAATTGTAGGAGGCCATGACTTAAATCATTACCACATCCATACGCATTGCTCCCGAGGATTGGGCGAGAGATCAGAAACAAAACAGAATCAGTGGGGAGTAGAGGTGACTATGGAACTCCAAGTATGACTATTCTCTTGCCGCCATTTTGGTCTAGACTTTGTCAGTAGTTGACCATTCCACCGACCTACTGGTAATCTCCATAAGTCAGCCTTAGTAAACAGTTTATAAGTTTAAATTATTCTTGAATCTTAGGGAAAATCTTTTCATTCTCCGTTATATGGAAAAGTAAATAACAGTACCTTAATTTAATGTGGATCAAATAAATTTGGGGGAATAGTTTGGTATCTTTATATACATTTGGGGATATAATTATGATATATTCTTTCTTATTTGGATACGAATTCAATTTTTAAGTCTAGGTAAATAGTAGAAACCATTCTTTATTAACTCAAGAAAATCCGAAGTATTGTTACAGACTATCATGGAAATCACAACATGCACGAGACGGTTTAGGAACCCAAATGGCGCACGAGAATACCAGCGCTCAACACTACGAGGTGCCAATAGTTGAATCGAATAAAACTGGTGGTGTGCTTGACATATTATTTCTATTTATCTTACAACTATAAGCAGTGGTATTATAGTAATTGCATTTATTGTATTTAATTATTTTAAATTATATTTTCAATTATTAACCTACCTATATCAGAGATACATTTTCAAAGTAATAGATGTGTATTTACAATTGTTTCCAAACATTTCGGCATTTATTCGTACTATTAGGTGAATACAATTTGATATAAATGCACAACAACGTGACATATTTAATATTAGACTTAAATAATTTTTATGTTTTTATGATCAATGACAGTAAATAATAATTATAAAATGCTGTCGTATATACTCGAAAAAAAATTCTGTAAGCGATCTAAAATGTATACTATCATATGTTAGTTATGGCCGTTTCCAATAAACATCTTTCAAATAACTTATTTCTCTATCTACATTCTTAATATTTTCTAAGTCTATTTGATAATATTTTCTAAGAAATGTTTCGAAATTACCCTAATTTCTATGTTGATTATATTACCTTGGTGTTCTCTATCTGTTTTTTTTTAAATTTATTTTGGCGTGTTCAATGTAACACACATTACAATGCTTTGCAACTAATATTGTACAATATATTCGCATGGAACAACATTTCTTTCCTATCGTTTCCTTCGACTATTATTTTTCCTTAATTATTTGTGTATGTGCATACAAATTTTTATTTTATTTTGGCTTTCGGTTAAGTTTATGAAATATGTATACACGGCCATTTTTCTCTCTGCTTATCCTATTGTAATTTCAATCTACGTTCTAAATGACGTATTATTTCTTTAATATTTCTGTTTACAAATTTTAAAAGGCAGACATTTATCAAAAGCATAATTTTCACCTGTATATTTTCCACATTTTCTGATCTAAGTATTACAAATCTAATGCTTAAGAATTAAATAACGGCTCTAGTTTCGAATATTGGACTCTTTGTTCTTCTGTTACCAACTTCATGCCACATCGCGACGTTCTAAAGAGTGAGTTAATATCCCTAAATCCGACAGCGATGGTCTGGCGGTAGCGTCTTCGCTTCCACGGTACTGCTGGGCGATATAACGTGGGTTCTATCCCTGCTCGGCTGAACAAGATGAGATTTTCCCTCACCAACAGCAGACAATTGTCGGTTCTGGCAACATCTCGCCATGACCCTAGCCTCGCCAAAAGACATAAAATAAAATAAATAAATTCTGAGGAGAGTAGGCGAATGGAGAATGTATTCAAGGTTGAATACATTCCCCCATAAGCAGAGGAAGGATGACAAATCGTTAGTTTCGACATGTCCTGTTAAGTGGGAAAATCTACTCACAGAATACAGACTACTCATCATGTTCGAAATCGGTACACCTTTGCACATTTAATTTTAGTCGAATAATGAATAAAATGTATATACACAAAACGGTAACTGCTCATTTTTTTAAATTTAGTATCTTTAATAATGAATCATAACAAAACTTAGTTTAGTCTTTAATCCCTTCTCTAAGAAAAAAGGCCGTGAAATTTTCGTTACAATCCGAGTAGTTTTTTCGTGATACGAGTTCGAGGTATTTGTAGAAGTCGCTGGGGCTATTTACAGAGTGGAGAGCAAACCGGAAATCCGGGAAAAATCAGGGAATTTTCTGTTTCAGGAATAGACAGGGAAAAGTCGGGGAATTTGCTCATTGCTCAGGGGAAAAAATTAAAAGCGATAACAAAGATCGTCAAATTAAAAAATACACCACAAATTCTATAAAAATCTTCTTATTTTTCTTCAATTAAAGGAGACAAGCTCATTCCAATCGTGAGTTCTTTCATTGAGAGGTGTAAGTTGTGCCTCACTGATAGCGAAAGTAACCGGTTGTTTCTTCCAACGGATAGGACGTAATTAGAGGTGTTTCAGACTTAGTCGCGGAGACGTTGTTTCGGAATCTGTCGCGACAGTCGCACTAGGTTTGGCTAAAATCTTTTGTTGTAACGGGCGAGGTTATTTATATTTTACAATATGACTAATTGAAAACAAATGTGAGTTCGTTTGTACCGTTATATAGTAAAGTTTGGAACTATAATTTATTTGGATTGTCGTGTAAGATTTCAGTTTGGCCTAACATTCGTGTCATTTCCATGCCAAACCAAACTTGTTACGCCGAACTTCTTAACACAAGCATTTCATAATTTTTCCAGCAGTTTATACAAATAATTTACGGAACTGTTAACAATGGTTTCTAATGTTTACGGAAATGTTTGCAACGACGCGACAGCGAGACGGTTCAAAAGGCAACTCGACGCGAGAGTGTTTCAAGCGGAAATGTTAACACCGTTGCAACGATACGACAGCGAGACGGTTCCAACTTTCCATGATGACTCCAACCGCTCCACCTCTTCCGATTCCCTCTCAAAATGCTTCAATGTTGTTTCAATGATGGGAGTGCGAAAGGTTACTTTCACCAGTCTTTAGTCAGACCAATGTCAAACTTTGTTTTATGTATATTTCTGATAAGCGTGCTTATTTTTTTATTTTTTCAATGACGAAACTTTACCTTTGAAGAATAATTTATGAATTATCAGTAATTTTCTTTTATGAAATTACTTCTTTATTATTAAGAGATTTTACCTGTTAGTGTGTATGTTTCTCAACTGTTAAAGTAATTTTTGCGTGCATGTTAATGTTCGGTAATAGTCAGGGAAAATTAACCCATTGGTCAGGGAAAAGTCAGGGAATTTTGAGATTGAGGATCACTAGCGAAGAAAAGGGATTAAGGATATTTATGTAAGTATATTACACACCGACTAGACCAAACAACCACAATTAAAGAGTAACTACTACGTATCAATGGTGAATTGAGAGAGAAATATTCGGACAAATTTAGAAAAATTAAGGAAGTGCACAGCTACATATATTTAACATGTTAATTAAAAATTTTAGTCAAAATGTTTGAAAAACTGTAGGTACAGTAGTCAGTCCAGTCATGTGCTCTACTACATACCAATTCAGCAAACAGATTAAATTTTGAAGCTACGAGAAATTTTCAGTCTTCTATACTCACATTTTGAGTCGCAAGTATGGGAGTTCGAACGTCCCTGTAATCTCGTTTGTATTGAAAATATAAATTTTATTTCGTAGCGGATGACACATGGAGATTGAAGTCTGCACAATGTCCTCTTTGAATCTAGTTCTCAGAATTTTTGTACCGGTTTCCTGCGTGGAAAATGGTGAAGTGACAAATACTTCGTGACGCACCTTTGAATCCTATGTTACGATAATGTGAGTTAATGAAGCAATTCGTCTTGGACACAATCCAATAATGAAACTATTTAGGTGCAAATAGGATGCAAATAACGGCATTTACAGTCAAGAGAAAGAACAATCACAAATTCAACCAATAACTTTGCAAATGTAATCTAAATTATTTACATAAAATATCAATGATGTGTAGTATAACTGTAGATAAAACTTTCAGTCATTCTTCTAATTAAAATAGGAATTATATCCATAACGTATTGACATTAATGGGCGTTAGAAATAACTTTAGAATTAAACTTTTATTAAAAAATAAAAATTGCTGATTATTAGAATCCGTGGTCCTTATCAAAACACACGAGAAGAAAATTAATCAATTCTTTGAACGTGGTTAATTTGATGTATTCAGTTTTTTGTTACTTTAGTGTGCCTGAAAATTACCCCAAATACATAAATGAAATAAACTTATAAAATATTTCTTAAAAACAAGCATTTATACGAAAAGTACAGTACCAAAAATTAAAAAACAATCCAATAAAATTGAAAATAAAAAAGTATAACTACAAATATGTCCCTTCGTCAATTATCATAAGTACAAGTACTTAGAAGATGCATAAACGTAGTTATTTTTTAAATGAGAGGTATACATTTTCAAAGCATTTCCAAAGTCTAGGTGCTAATACTATAATAAAATTTCTGAAAAAAGTCTTCGTGATTCAAATCACAAATCTTAAAAATTGAAATATGTAGAATACAGTAAAATTGAAATATGTAGAATGTCGTCGCTTGAATCTACCATCCACATCTGAATCAAAGAACAACAACTTTATATTAAACTATTACTAATGTTCTGATGTTAACAATGGAAAAAGTCTATATTATAATTCAACTTGTAGTTTCCCATGGCGCAACGCGATGCGATGAGTAAATTTTCATATTAGGAAATTTTTGACTTATATAATTTAAATCTTAGAAATTGGGTACTCATATCGTAATTAAAACTCCTTTTATTTTTAATCAATATAAAAGCGACCGGATTAATGACCCAATAACGACATTTTGAAAAGATTTAAATACACTTTGCGAAACTTCCAAGATATATGAGAAGCATTCATTCTTAGATTTGTTTTTAAAAATTGCTACAATGCGATTTTTCAGTTTTCTTCACATATATTTCACGAAATAACTTATGAATTTGAATGTATTTTCCTTGAATCCTGCCCTACTACCTTACAAAACTTTTAAGTCTCATTTTATTTTTGCTGCACATATATGTCTGAATTGAAAATGCTTTATTACTAATATTCACGGGTTATTTTAAGACGCACATTGCTTGTAAGTAATGAAACGCAGTTCAAAAGTGAACCAATATGCTCAAGTGTCTATTATCAAACTTCATACACCCGGTTAAAAGTATAAGTTACTTTTACGTAAATTGACGGGACAATATTATATTCAACACAAAAATTTGTTGTGTAACAAATAAAAAATTAAAAGTGAATGTAATTTTTAAAACATTTTTCTGTGAATTCGGACTCCCTCTTATTGTATTAATTTAATTGTATCGATGAAATGTAATTCTCGAAATAATTTTTTAGTTGACATTTCGAGACGAACCAGTGGAAACATACAAATCTACAATTGAGACATTCAGAAGCCTAAAAACAAACTATAAAAAAGTGATTGTTGCTGAAACAGTTAAGGCAATTTTTCTGTAAACAATAATGACAAAATTCTCAGATGTCAGAGAAAGCGGTATATTCTACCAGTGTAATAAATTACACTTTTACACACAATTACAATAACCTTTGTATTGTTTGCATTTTTTTAAACGTTATAAACATCTCCAAATTTATAAAATTGCAGGGTTTTGAACACGAAATGTGTTCAAATGTGACCGCATAATGCATTTACATTCTAATTTCTTGATAAACGAGCACCTACTATCTAATGTCTCGATGAAGGAGCACTTACGTTCTAATTTATCGATTAATGAGCAATACATTCTAAGGTCGCAATGAACAAAAACTTTCAATAGAAGTTCTCAATGAACAAGATCTAACATTTTAATTTCTCGATGAACAAGCACTACATTCTAATATTACAATGAACGTGTAATTACATTATAAGTTATCATTGAACGAGCACTTACAATATAAATTCTCAGTAAATGAGCACTTCCATTCTTATTTCTAGACCAACGAGGTCTTACATTTTATTTCCTTGATGAAAGATAACTTTTATTCTAATTCTTATCATATAATATTTTATGGAAAATATGAAACAATACGCTTACTTTGAAATTTGTTGAATTTTCATCAACCAGTGTAACTTAAAAATTTAAAACGAAATTTTATGCATAAGCAAAATGTAAAGTAATAAATCAAATAAAAAATATTATCAACATTTTTACCCTCACATGGTAATATGGGCTTCATCTTCAGTCTACTTTTATGAAACACTTTTACCTTTCAAAAAAAATTCGAATAGTGCTAGTGTTCGATCAATTTGCATTGAATTTATATCAATCTTTTCTTCAATAATTAACAACAACTACCTCATAAATTGAAAATAATCAAATTTAGATTGAACTCTCTTTTTACTAACTTTTTTTGTTCACGTAGCGTCACAAATTTGAGAAAATACACCCTTCTTGTATTTCGAGAACTAGCGATAAATATTTGAAAATTTTTGAAGTACTATTACATTTTTAATTAGTAATTTTGTTGGAATATAATAAATTATTCAAAAAATATTGCTTTGTATATTTAAGGTTCTGTACTTCAAAAATAAATATTATTTGGAACAATTATGTGCTGCATTTTGGACGACAACACTAAAGAAAATCGATGATTGTTTTTTACCTTAAAAATCGCTCAGTCCGAAACCACATCAGGTGTAATAAAAACCGATATCTCCACTCATTTCGGCTTCAATTAATGATCATTATTATTACTATTCTGATCCAAACTTTCGGGGTCCCTCCTTTCGAAGTACTATTTTTTGGGTTTTCATTATCGGTGGTTTGAAGTTGTGCCAAGTCTTCAACTATAATGTCGTCTAACATAATACTTTTAAAACAGAACTTAGTGAAAACCCAAATCACAGTATTATAATAGTTCACGTAATGTTCCGTTATTACAAAAAATACCAACATCTGCTCAACAAAATACCTTAATAATGGGAAGTAATATTACTTGTAACCCATTTCAGATTAAATATATTTTGCAGAATCGTCCATATAAACGTATTCTCCCACAATGAGTGCCAAATGGAGCAGTAGAAAGCACATGAACGGACAATTTACGTAGAAGTAAAACCACATTAGTAGGTATATTGGCCAGTTCCGGCGCACTGATAAGCATTTAAATAACATGGGGCCGGAAATGGCGTTGGGTCTAAAAAACCGGAAG
>NNCF01127702.1:169071-184658 GCA_002313205.1 Laupala kohalensis | reverse complement strand
AAAAAAAAAAGGAAACCCGCCTACTCTGAGTATTCAGAGTGTGCCCCCCTAAATCAACTAAATGATTGAATAACGAAATACCTGCGGATACATATAGGGTTAATAATAACCATAAATTGCAGGATTTTTATAATAAATCTCGGGAAAGAATTCCCTAATAATGGCCTCATATGTGAGGTAATAAATAGTGCCTTTACACTAGACTCAGTGGTCTGGAAATAAAGATTCTCGTTCATACGAGAAAATACTTAAGAGTAGTTTGCTTGATGCCTGTTGACCTCGCTGCAGTGGCGACTAGCGGCCTGGTATGTAGCGAAGATCTTCTAGGCTGATAGTAGTTCCAGCGGCTGCTGGCTGTTGACTTGATTTCCAAACCAAGACAGTAGTGGTTCCGTAGGTTCGCTACTGAAACTTAAAATATCATTATAGCTTGTAAGCTCATAATGCACGCGTTTTGAAACATTATAACGCGAGTAACACAACACGAATATGATGTCGTAATACGACAATCATTGTCCAAAAAGTTCAAATGTTATGCGAGCATAACAACACAACACATGGTATTTGACACCATTCATCCCGTATGTACGGGAATCACGAAGACCTACGACGTACGATGTACTATGTACTGCCTCTGACCGAAGCAGAATGAATGGGTTGATGGCGCATCAGTGCGCTACGTCTAACTCGATTTCGCTCATAGACTGGAGCGGACCCACCGGGTAGCAAGTTGACGCCACGGCGAACTTCCACTGAATGAATGGGTATTGAGTGCCTGCAGACAGCCGTATAAATAGGCTAGGCACAGAATGTCTATAGCGAACCCGTTCACAAACGAAGTTCACAGAGCGTGCATAGTTCACAGAACTTCCATATATGGAGTTCGTTCAAGAACCTTTGGTTCATGGAGTGTTCACAATATCTCGACGATATCGATGCTATTGAAGTGTTCGACTTGTAAGTCGATAACATATCGATTAATATCGATATGATTGATGCTCGATTAGCGCTCAATTCAAAATAATATTATTAACAGACATGATGGAAATATAAATAAATTAACATGATTATAAACAAATTTTAAATTATTAATAACAAATTACAAAGTTAATAACATTTGACCCTTACAAACATTTGGTTTGTAACAATATCAACTTAAAAAACTTTTGTGTTTCTCCTTAAAATATATTGAATGAATTGATGTCAATTTTCTGCTAATATAACCGGAATCGTTCCTCAAAATCAATGCCAATTCCAGTTTTATCTCAATTTGAAATTCCAGGTTTAAGCAATGTAAGTAACTGTCACCTATAGTATGTCGTCTCATTCCTCGTTCTTTATTCGAGTGTTGCTCTGAAACTCCAAACTGAGGTACTCTAAACAATGAAATCAGCCAGGGAGACATCATGATGCTGCCGAGTGGTGGGATCGATCATTCTAAAATACGTTTTTCAGTACCATTTCATACAAAGTAAATTGTTATTGCGACTGGGGATTTGAATACTGTGTCGAGACACCAGGTCGATTGGGAAGCAATGAAGATGATGGATTTCTCCTGATATGTAGGGGGTCAATGGAAGCGCTTCAACCGAGGGATGGAATGAATGATGACCATCGTTGACACCCGTCAGTGAACCTGATTCTAGACAGTGAATACCCACGACCAATCACGGCAACGACCATCACTAATTCCTTGCGAGAATCAACTCAAAGCGACTTCAATTGATACAATGCTACCCTGAAAGGCGCTTCTAGACACGAAGATCAGTCACTGCATGTTAATAGAGCCAGTATGCAAGACTTTAATAAATTAAAGAGGTTATCATTATGCAAGCATAATTATGCGAAAACTCAAGTGCAAACCGTATAAAAAAACAAGCAGCAACCATTCTCTTCGTAATTAAATATACGCAACAGTAATAGAAGTCTGTGTTCGTAGAGTAACCTAAAGTATAGAAACCTAAGTCAAGAAGCTCTGGATCTATTAGCGTGTACAAGAAAATCCTTATATTTCCCGAAATATATGTTTAATTATATAATATGTGCCAAAATAATCAAAACCTTTTTTCATATCGCCAGCTCTTCAATTGTAAATTAAGTGGAAAACTAAATATTTAAACTGACTAAACCAATTTATTAGTTGTATAGATATTCTTATGGTTCATTTACAGTGAATAGTATAAATGGTTTTTTTCTTGTTTTTTTTTCAATTCGTTTCAAGAGAGTTTATAAGAAGATAAATTCATTAAACCAATTGATTAACAAGTTGAGACAGATTCAGTAAGAAATCACCAGAAACTTAATTTTGTTTCGAACATCAAATCTTAATCCAAGGAATCGAAAGAATATTGGATTCAAAAATACAATTCGTTACGATAAGGTAAGAAAATTGTAGTTGGTGAAAATTTATGCAAAGTATCATTGTAAATTTAAATAAATTACAGTTTTTCTCTGCAGGTTGAACTGCAGTACTGGAAACATGGTTTCGTGCCGTCTGTCGAGGCATCCGGAAGCAGCTCCGCGCCCCTCGTCGCCGTGAAACCGGAACTTCTCACAAATCAAACCACAGCTGCTCCTGTGTAATTCTTGACAGGTTTCGTAGATAATGAAGGAATATTACAGGTACAACGTAAGTGTTACATGTTTATACCCTATCAAAATGAAAAGTTACGTGTACATGAAAAATATTACGGGAAAAATTGTAATGATTAATTTATTGTCAAAAAACAGTTCAAACTGCGTATGAACACGTGGAGGACAATAAACTCTCCGGAAGCTAGCTAGAAACCAGTCCATCAATTCCGATCAAGAGCCCTAAGGCAGAGGCGGATTCAAAAATTTCTAGATAAGATAAAAGTTAGCTGCGAGTTATAATACTAATTGAATGTCAATATGTTTGAAATTTAACGCAAAACATTTACATGTACAAATTATTATCGAACTATAGATTATTCTGAGTGTAGTGTTTAAAAATCATAAGAATTGAAATAACACTAAATTTTAATATGTTATTCCAATAAACATGTCCCTAGACAAAGCCTTGAGAACCTGTATAAGAAATCCGTCTCTACACGAAGGAAAACCGGAGCAAAACCCGGACCAGGATGGGACTACAGAATTAATGTACACAACCGTGCCAAAGTTGAGTACACATGAAAAACCAAAATAATATTAATCATAAGACACAACAATCATGCAAGAATATAGTTTTTGAAATTGTTATAAGTTATTTAAAAAGTACTACTGCAATGGCGTGATAAAGTACAAGACAGATTTAACTTTTATTAAAATCAATAAATTCTTTTACATTATAGAAGCACTGGTGCAGAAGGTAGGTTTTAACCGCGGATTTGAAGAGATTCAATTTCATGATATCTTTTATATTCTTGGGTAGGGAACTATATAGAACGATTCCCGCATGATATGGTCCTTTTTGGCAAAGAGTGGTTGACACTCTAGGGTGATGAATACCATTGCGAACATTGTGTTCGTGAACGAGACTGTTTCGTATGAAGCAAGGGTGGCACATAAGTAATTCGGTCTTGACAAACACGACCGTTTCGTAAATATAAATGCAGGGAAGTGTTAAGATATTCAATTCCTTGAATAAAGGTTTACAAGAGTTTCGGGGTGAGATTTACAAATTATCCGAACTATTCTCTTCTGCATTCTGAAAGTTTGAATACTCTGACCGGAATTGCCCCAGTAGGTAATGTCGTAACGTAAATAGGAGTAAACGTTTGCAAAATAAATGCAACGGGACATGCGGGGACTAACTACGTTAACTAAGATTCGGAATGCGTAACACAATTTGCTTAATTGGGAATTAAGATTGTCAACGTGACAATTCCATTTGTGGTTGTCTTGAATATGGAGACCTAAGAATTTTGTATTTGTAACAGTTTTTAATTGTGTTCCGTTTAAAGAAAGAGAAACATGGGGTAAAGATTTTGTGATACTATTGTGAAATGAAATAAACACTGGTTTGTCAGTATTTACAATGAGATGATTTACATGGAACCAAGTCGAAAGGTTGGACAAAACGTTTTGAGCATTGACGTGTTTACTTAGTAAATTAGTGTCGTCAGCTTAAAGAACCATTTTGCAATCATGTGGATGATGACATGTCATTTACACACAATAAAAAGAGTTTAGGGCCGAGAATTGAACCTTGGTGTACTCCGCAAGTATTTTATTTTTAGTATAGGATATTTCGACTTGTTGATATCTGTCTTTTAAATAAGATGTTAGCCATTGATGAAGAAGTTCACGAATGCCTAAAGAATGCAATTTGGTAAGGAGAATTTCGTGATCGACGACATCGAATGCTTTGGATAAGTCAAGAAAAACACCCTGAGGATTTTCTCCACGGTCAAGAGATGTGGTAACATCGTTTAAGAAAGAAAATATGGCGGTTGTAGTGGAAATGGTCTTCCTAAAACCGTGTTGATCGTCAGAGATAATGTTATTTTTTGATAAAAAATCTGGATGACACTTATAGAACAATTTTTCTAGAATTTTTGAGAAAGTGGGTAATAGAGATATTGATACCAAAATCATGTATTTATACTATGTGTTCTGAGATTATAATTTACTTAGTAATTCAATAAAATTTCTGAACTTTTGTTAGCCAGTCTAATACTTTAAATAGGAATGATCGACATTTTATTAAATAGGAAGTATAGTAATACTTTAAATAGGAAGTTATACATTTTATTACAATTTTATTCGAATTAAAATATTCTGCTGTTCCACGTATAAATGAAATCTGCATAAAATCCGACTACGACTTTTTATCATAATCTCCTTCTGAATTATTCTTTAACCGCACTGGAAGAGAAGAATGTGTCAGTAACTTTCATATAAATTAATCAAGGAAGTAGAAAAACTACGAATATCATTAGTTTTAAACAATGGATATTGTTCATTTAACAAACTTGACTTATCGTTATCACCACGCCAAAGGCACGAATTCGTTTTTGCACATTTTTACGGTACCTGATTTCAAAGTTCTGATGCTGTGGGTAAAATTGAGTAACGACGTAACGAGGATTACTGACAGCTTATTGATCTAGAATAGAAAATCAAACTGTTTACATGAACTGTATTAAATTTAATCTATGTACACCTAATTTCAAAACAATCATTCTACGAAAATATTTGTTATATTTTTAATTTAATGCAATATAATGTTGTTTATTTCAAAATTTTCAACAATAACGTTGAAACAATCAAAACAACAATAATGTTTAAATTTTGAAATAAAATTCAGTGGTGTAAGTATTTACTTTCCTTTATTTAGACCAAATATACCAAAATATAATATTTTGCCTTTCAAAAAAAAAAAAAAAAAAGAACATAAAAGAATAATAATGCAATACCTAATTTGGTTTCAAAGTTTCATTAATAAACAAATTATAAATTGTATTCCAAGTATACTATGAATTTTTCTTAAGTGATATGTTTTAGAAAATTATTTGGGAAATAAAATCATCAAAAAACAGGGAACGAAAATTGTGAAAACACTGTTAAAGAAACAATACCTTAAAAATAAAAATAAATCAATTATTTTATCCGAAAACGTATCTTTTGTGAAGAAATCTTGCTAATGAAATGTTTAAATCTCTTTCAATAATATAAATTCATAAAAACACAAGTGAGCTGATATCAAAGGTAAATTTCCACCGACCAAATTTAAAAAAAAACAGTTTGTGGCTCAAGGGTTTTACAAAATTTGAAACCCGTTTGTGGGATAGAAATTGTCACCAAAATCATCGAAGAAGGAGAAAAAATGAGATTAACTGTCACATTAATAAATCAACATAAATTACATTATTTATATTCTGGGATTGCACTCAAACGGGTATCTTTTCCAAATGTGGCTAATCAGATGTAGACATCACAAACATCAGTTAAACACAATTTCAAAAAATTTCGTTTCACTACTCCCTATTCTTCATAAGACCCAAGGGGATATTCGACTACCGTCCAGTTCAGATTGTTGCATTGGACTGGCCAATCGATACGTTTCACAAATATATTGAAGAATACTGAATAATAAGAAATGTATATCAAACATATCATAAAACATTTTCTAGACCGTAGACAGACAACAATGACTTCAAGGCTATCCTCGTCGGTACCGTGCGACTACGCTTTCTTGAATCACGCCGTAATTATACTCAACAACAGTTGTTTGTGCTAATAATATTCATAATAATACTCATTAAATCTTTTCCTTGTCATAAAAGGTGGCCTTGCTTAAGTATCCTCAGTATAGCAGATTCTCTTTTTTTAAAAAATTCTTTAAAAAACTGCGTGTGAATTCGCACTCGTAAGAAAACCGAACGGATAAACTGTATGTTCTCTTCCTTATTCCTTATCATTTAACTAACCTTAATCTTAAACTATGTAAGGCACATAAAAATTTCGTGGACATGTCCTTATATTTCCTTCTGTTAAAATGGCTCAATTTTAAGGTTAAGAAAATAGTTACTTGCTGCATAGATACCTGGCCGTCGCTTTGCTATGGATTGGAAATTAGCAGCGAGACCCGTTTGTCTCTTGGTGGTTGAGAATAGAATACACTAAGTTTATATTTTGACTGAATAAACTGAAAGGGAGTAGTTTTTTTAATTTCTAGACGAGTATGTTTCAAGAGAAATATTAAAATGTTATGCAATTAGCAGAATATTTCGCGGCTAATTTATATTTTGCTCTTTTCTATCTGGAAAGTGTGATAGGTTCAATTTTATTGAGGTAACAACAAATGAATTTTTCTTGTAATAATTAATTTTCAAGTATATCTTCTAGCACGATTCACCTTTTCAAGATGTCGTGAGGCGACGTTTTCCTTACCTAGTCACCCCACTAAAGAAGGGCCACTATTGCTTGAGGAGCAACTACCCTATTCTCTTAAAGGTCTACGGAAGGATGAGAGGGAGCAAATCAGAAAAGGGAATGACCCCAGTCATGACAAACAGTGGTTTATTGTCCTTGAACCATCACTTACACGGTGACTCAGGAGCGACGCAACTTTGTTCCCGAAGGAACGGATGTCCCGAAGAAGGACTCAACAAGGACCATCATATATGACGGAGATTGCGAAAAAGTCCGGGGGATGGAAAGAGTAGACCCTGTAGACTTTACAAGATAGTTTGGCGGAACAGCGGAAGGGAATGTTGGCAGGACCTGTTAGGTCTATCTGAACCAACGTAGATGGAGAGAGGAACGTACACTCGGTGGCTGGAGCAAGAGTTGCTGCAGTTCCTCCCTAGAAGCGGCGAGCAGTGGCGTTATGTAGGTCTTTAGTTCCGGGTAACTATTTTTGAGATGGCTACGTCACTCACTTGGCTATGCGGGCGCCCGCTGCCTGGGACTATGCGACAAATGTCATCTTCATCATAAATCACAATTTTTAGTTGAGAGTGTTAAATAAGATGTAAAAACGCCAAAATAGTTTCGTCAAATGTGACTTTGAATATTTTCCATTTTAATACATTACACCGTATTTTCAAACCACCCCATACGAATGTGCTCAAATAATATTTTAGTGGTTCTATAATCAACGATAATTAAATCTCATAAAGACAAATTTAGAAAAAGAAGTAATAATATATTACGAAATAAAACTTGAGATTATACATATATCGATTTTATGTTGGATTTAAGAATTAAGTTTACTTTATCTCCACTCCATGGAAAGTAGATTCAACACAAGAATTCGCGATAAACCTACTAATTATATTTTATATTTATAAAATAAGTATCAATTTTTTTTTGACAAAGGTCACTTGACAGCAAAGTCACCCACTCATTACGAAAGAGTTTGCCTTTGGAAATTCTAATACTTGACATTGTTAGTGCTGTGCGTACTAACGGTGTGATTAAGACAGTTCGTCACATATATAAACATTGAACGTCACAGTTCGTCACATATATAAATTAGCAAAAATATGTTCGAATATGTACGCTAGCACGTTATACTCGGTCGGCGACTATTCGCACTGAGACTCGAGTTTTTTAACGAAAATATGTATTGAATCATCTGTTTTGTTGTGTATACCACAACATTTGAATACATAGTTCCTTGTAGTTCTTAAGATGCATAAATTGTAATTTCTTTATCGAGAGATGATTAGTAATTTTGAAAACTACCCTCTGATTCGAGAACTCATAGCACGAGATCCAATGCACCTATCTTAATAATGGTTTTTTTCTTTTTTGTTTGAAATGTTTGATACGTAGATCTTTCTCGAAAACCTGACCGTTTTGGGACAAAACGGTGAAAACCGCGATGCACTTAGCAGTAGCTTTTAGGGATGCGTGGCTCTAAAATATTGGAGGAGAGTTAATAATCGTGAACAATACTATATTCTACACCTAATTACCAAGTTTCAAAACTTTACGAATTATTTTCCCTATTTTTGCTCATTTCAGTGTGTTAATAGTCACATCGTCGATTGTGGTTTTAATCCTTTTTGCCCCACAATGCTACTCTTCGGTGGACGCAACTCTTATCAATGCTCAAAATCCATCGCAGAAAAATGTAATTAAATCGCGAAGCCAATGGTGACCCAAGCTTCGATTAGAGCGAAGCAAACGTCCCAAAGGATTTTCGTTGCTTTTATCGTTGGTCGCAGAACTGGTCACAGTGCCGACATAAACGCCCTCACTTGTCATCACGTGAAGGTTAGCGTCGCGTTTCTCTTCTCTTTCCTCTTATCGCTGATTGTCGCTCCAACATAATCGAACCCTTAGGAGGTAGTTTCACCAAGCTCCGGGCATCTTTAAACTCACATTCGGTTAGTTGGTTTTATTATCTACTTTTAACAATAGCCTTCTAACACTTTGATGTTTGACATCGTGCTTTTTATTTTATCAAACGTACAGTTTTTCATGTTGAGTCTGTTTTTCCCAGTTATAATTTTTCAGAAACTAAAATCTGAAGTGACTCAAATAGATCTTCATTCTATGGCACAATAAATTTATTTGGAATGTCATTTTGTTCTTGAATTGTTGAGAACATATAAAACACACAAATGTCGTCTTGTTAACAATGAAAATGAAGTATATTATAATCACATTTAATTCACAAACCAAAAAAGACCGAGACTTCCAGATTTGTTTGTTACTCAGAAATTTGATGTTAACAGTTATTTTATACTGATATTATTATTTATTACCTTTATTCGCTTCAAAATAAATAAAAACTTTATCACTTTTAAAATAGTATCAATGTTTCTTATTTTTCACCAAAATACTCACATTTTATCATTCATTTGCAGGAAGTGGCTTGAATAGCAACGATTCATCTCGCTGGGAGTTGTTGAGTGAACACATTTTGGAAAGCATTCAAACTGATCTGCCAGAAGGATTGAATACCATTGAAAATGCCCGCCGTGTGCTAGACTTCTATCTTGCGGACCGTAAGGTGGAGGACGCCCCAACCGATCTGGAGACTATGAAGAGGTTTCTCCGAGTACGGCGTTTCTACATATTGTGAACCAACGCCTCCTTACAATGAATAACCACGAGAACACTTTAAAAAAAAAATTTATATCGCATTTCATCTCTCAATTTCTTATGCGCAATGGCACCACTATTACGTATTTTTTATTCAAATAGATGGGAGGCGAGAAAATCCCGCAAATAAGCGGTTTAATGTACGTTTATTTACTTCTCCATAGACACTCATTGGGTTCAATTTCATACGAAATCACTCCTAAGCTTTTATTGTTAATAATAAAATTTGTATTACAAAACAATGCATGCCTTTCCAAAGTAAATGATTGTAATAAATTTTAAAACGTTTTATATTAAATTACTACTCTGGTGTAAAAATGTTTCTGAGGGATTTTTAAAAATACAAAGATAAACTTAACTCACGAACAAAATTTAGTCAACATTCAGTTTTATTTTTTTCTCATGTTAATTTGTTTTGTAAATTTATACATATATTACAAGTTAATAGATTTTACATTTTTTCCTAAGTAATATTTTAATTATCTTCATGAGTTATATATTTTATTATTTTTTTCTCACATTATGTGTTCAATTAATGGAATAATAATTATCGTATCTTACCCATTAAAGAGAGGTCATGTGGGGTGAGAAACAGTAGTCCCTTTGACTGCCAAGGCTTCCGCGGTCAGAATCAATGAGAGTTCGATCATCTTATTGGGACCTTCTTCGGAGCTATAAGATGGAAGAAACGTCGGTTTTTAGTCTTTGGACGCGACGGCACGTGAACAGCTCAACTTCCAGTCCCTTGATAAATTTGCCCAGTAAAAATAGCGACGAACGGGGAATCGAACTCGTAAATCCTGCTCTGATTCCAGGGGTGTTAACCACTGCACCATCCGTTCGCTTCTCACAATTGTACACCACTTCCACCCAGGACTAACCCCAGGATCCCTTATCTCCCATAGGGGGAGGTGACCGATTTCTTCCGGGCTTTCATTATCACATATTCGGGGAAAAGTTATCACATATCTTCTCCACGTGTAGGTACACGGAAATATATGACTTTAACAGTCTTTATAACTACCTTCAAAATTAATTTATATTGTGTTGGTGGAACAACTTAACCAAATATTTAATACAAATTCTCTTTGTGTATAGATGTGCTCAGATGTGTATTTCGTGGAGGGTGCTATACGTGCTGCAGTAGGAGCAAGCAGCCGCGGAGCTGCAACGTACCTCTACGAGTTCACCTATGACTCTCCTCCAGTGGCTTTCGCCAAGAATAAATACAATATGCGTCATATACCTGGTGTCGCTCATGGTGATGATGCAGTGTTTCTATTTGAAACTGATCATCCACTCTCGGAAGAAGACAAGGCTGTGCAGGACAGATACGTCTCTTTCGTCTCAAACTTTATGAAGACTGGGTAAAAGAAATGTTTATTTACCTATCGATTTTCGCCAAGGGAAAATAATTATTACCCTAGATCATCAGTTCATTATTATTATTATTTTCTATTTTATCAAGAATTTTATGAATTGTCAGATTGGACTCGGTGATATTATGAAATTTTTATCCCATACTTCAGAATTGTACTTTTATGCCATGAATCTTAACTATAGATCTTGTTCACATTTTCAACGACAGGTATAGTGCACATAATACTACCTTATAGGTAACGTGACCCCTAGAGGAGAAAGGGACACTCAATGGTAATTTGAATTTCCCGTCACATAACTCGGTTCCAACTTAGATCACTGGAAAGTTAAAACGTAATCCTCCTACAGGAAATTTATCAAACGAATAATTTCTGAGGTGAAATATTGGTCAAAATTAAAATTTGTCTTAAAATGTTTCTTTTTTTCTTTTTTTTTTCACCAAAAAGACTTTTCCATCATACGGTAATATCATTAGCGACATCTAGAAATACATAAAATAAACTTACAGGAGACTCTTTTGATTTCACTTCAAGCAATGATGCTAACCTAGCTATCGTCAAACCAAGGAAACATTTTTGTCTACAAATTTATGAAGCATTTATTTTCATAATTTAAACGTGATCTAAGCTAAAGTAAACTATATACATTTTATAAAAATTACTAACGTACCTAACTAATTACTAAAATACCTAACGTACAACTATTACTCGCACAGGAGTTTAGATGTAATAGCGTTCTGTCAAGAAAGTAGAATAGTGTTCTGTACCTTCCTCATCATGACTCAGCGCTACACGTAACTCAAGAATAACGTAAAAATGTAGGCTCCTGTTAGTCTTCGTACTTGACCAATCCTACAGTTTTCATTTTTCAGTCTATGAGCCTACTGGAAGAACGCAAGGTGACATGATTTTGGGGTTTGCAATATTTTAAGTGCCCTATAATATTTCGGGCATGCTGACTTCAAAAATAGCATTTATTGTTTCCCATCTTGTGAGGATAAGGATTATAAAAACAAAAATTTGAAAAAAAAATTTGTGTTATTGCTGAAACGCTTTTGGCAAGTATACATTTTAAATGGGGAAAAAGTGTCCAATCAAAATGATTCGTATTGAAGAATAAAACAACAATGGTTCTCCTATGTCAATGTGTCTCATGATGAGATAGAACCATTTGGAACGGTGTTTGACTTCATAATGCAAATACAAATTTTGTTTGAATTGACTGAAAAATGTTTCCGGTCGTTAACCCCCTCCCCCAACACACACTGCAAAAATTAGTATGTCTT
Source organism: Laupala kohalensis (assembly GCA_002313205.1). NCBI lineage: Eukaryota > Metazoa > Arthropoda > Insecta > Orthoptera > Trigonidiidae > Laupala > Laupala kohalensis. The sequence continues at coordinate 172,468 of NNCF01127702.1, read as the reverse complement.
GTCCTCAACTAACTTCTGAAAATATCCTTCAAAAGAAGGAGTGTGACATGAAAGAAATATTTATTGCTAAAAGAAGCAGTTGCTAACTGCTTATGACCATGTGAAGTAATAAACTATTTTACTCTCGGGAAGCAAGCTAGGAATTGTTCAATCAATTCCGAACGAAGAGTTCAAGGCAGTTAAGGATTTAACATTTCTGGGTACTAAGGCAAAATACAGACATGCATTCCGCTAGAATAATAGCAAAAATACTTGCTTCAATATCTAAAGAATATTTAACGAATAATATTTCCAAGAAATTATGAAACTATAGTTTATTTAATAAATTATGTTGTCAAAATAAAAAATGCAAGAAACACAGATTCACATACTGTACATTTAGTTGACAATTCTTAACATTTTTGACAAATTTTATCCCCCAATTTGATGTATTTATAATTATCATCTCTCTTTTCACGTGTGCTTTCAGAAATCCGGCTCAAGAGGGAAATTCCTGGCCTTTGTATACGGCAGAGAAAGAAAGCTACGCAGAAATTGGGAAGGAAGTACATTACAAAGAGCGTGTTCTTGCTGAGCGTATAAGCTTCTGGCGGCAATTAAGATCTACGTGAAATGGAAAAGCAACTTAATCATAGACGAGCACTATTCTGGAGCAGGGCACCACACCTGGCCTGGAAAGTGCCATCCTCACCATGTCCGATGCGGAGCAAAGATAAATAAAAGAAGAAAAAATCACTCGACTCTTGGAGCCTTCTTGCTACTACAATATACATATATTCTTAAGATATACAAACCACATTAGATTTTTTGTATCAGACTGTTTTCTTTAATTAAGTAATCAAAGTACCACCAGCAAATTTTCGTTTACTTAAATTTTTATTTTTATAAGAGTGATTCCACGAAAAACGTCAAATTTGACTTGACTATTTCATCGCCTTTCCAATTTTTTTTTATATATATTGTATTTCTCATTCATTTGAGATTGCCTTCTTTATGATATTAGCAAAGAGGCATCACACAATCATGCAACTTTTTTAAGATATTAGTAGAACTACCCTGCGTTGTCTGGGATTATAAAGAAAACAACTTAAAACAACCATTTCTGGGCATTCTGGTATTAAAATAACTAACTGTCAACTGGACTGGATTTTTAAAGCTCATTTTGCCCGGTGTTACCTGGGGTTCTTTATGTAATGTACTATCTTCACATGTACTTTCCATAAATATATACTTTCGTCATATTAAATATTCACTTTAGCAAATTTCAAAAATTAAATGCTACGAAGAAAACCTGAAAAACATACAAATTTTTCACTATTTTATGCTTATATGTACGTAATTACGAATTATTTTAAAATCCCAGTAGAAGGAAAATACAATTTACACAGAAGGCTATATAAACAAAATGCATAGTAGACTTCTGAATTCTTTAGATTTCATTCCTCTTTTACGTTATGTACTTGAACAATGTTCTTCAAAGCCTCCAAATCCTTTTTAATATTCTTCAAAGCCATTATAGAGGAATTTCCCAGTGTAAAAGTTTCCAGTCTGTAAGCATAATCTCTCACGTATTCTCACACAAACAAAGTTCATCAAAGTCTTCCTGAAAGCAGTGAAAGACATTACAGCAAGTAGGCTAGAGAAAAAAGTTATACAGACGTCACATAAATGTTTTACTATTAAGTATAGACTTGAATATCAAACCAAATAATATTTTTTTTTAACTTTTTCAATTTACTGGAATGAAAATAACAAAATAAAGAAAATAATGTGTCACTTATATGTTCTGTGAACTGTGAAAATTTTTAATTGTAAATGAGAATACAAAAAATAATGCCAGTTAATTCTAAATTTGAAAATAGATTGTATGTTCTTCAAGAAATATCGTCTTTAATGTTGGCTGACTCACGAAAGACATACTTTTTCTTCCAGAACAAGGGTTATCTCAACAAAGTATTTTCTTCAAATTTCAAAAATACTACTCTCCATTTTCACGCACTTCTCCACAGATTTATAACTTTAGAATGCGAGCAACATTAAATTGTCTCCTTTGAGGAATTTTTTCACGCAACATTCATGTCTGAACGTACGAATGAGTATATGGAATTGAATCTAAGATAAGTTCTAGAAGTCTTGCTTACCGACAGTGACTAGCATGAACTCTGAAGTTTCAGCAGTACGAAGTTTGAAGTTGCATACCATCTAGTTGTTTCAATATATTCACGAAATTCAAGTTATATATTGTTAATTTGTCATATTCATAATAAAACAGCAAATAATACAGTTGTCGAAACCTTGTTCTACATCATTAAATATTATGGGAACTTTATTGTGGTGAATGAGGTCAGAATGGACTGTTTTTGATACAGGTTGAATTTTTAGAGTGGTTGAGGCAGAACGTGAATTATTCTTCTCCTTCTTTTCATGTTTGTCATTTTTATAGGGAGGGTCTGGTGTGGTAGATCACCGTAATGAAACCTACTTGGAGCGCTGATGGGCTGCTAAGGTTGAACAAATGAATTTACTATTAGGATGTTATTTTTCGGAGGACCATGTGAATAATCACCAATGAGTACTATAATTCTGTTGTAAACTGTTGAATTTATTGTCATAACAAAATCATGAGGTTTCAATACAGAACATAAATACCAAACATAAATCAAACTATTGCAAAGATTACTGGGTCCAGGTTATATGAAAACATGTTTGCATACTCACGCGCTCTTCTGCATGTGCTGGTTGGAATACGTCAGGTTCGATTGCTTCTAAAATAAGGCCTTCCAGTTGCAGAATGCACGTTCATAGTGATTGGCACATTCTTCCACAAAACACTGTGTCGACCTTTCAATGTCCTCAACGGGCAGTTACGTAAAAAAGGATTGGCATGTATAGGGCTCGTATAATAAGGTTATCCCCCCGAAAATCATGGACCGCGCTCTCAATGAGCATCGTCTTACATGTAGGTCTCTAGTTTCTACCTGCGCCTCCGACCCAGTCCAATCCTCTCCATACATTAGTGCTGGCAACTAGTCGGATTAAAAAGTTGTAAATGCTAACTGTAGCCCGCCTTAATGTACAATACAAAATAATACCTTATTTATATTAATATATTTATACAAATAATACATTATTTATATTAATTTGCATCAATAATGCAAAACAATATTTTCAGGAGGCCAAAGGCCTCCAGGTGTCGGGGGTTTAGATTATTTACTATTTAAAGGGTCTAATTAATAATTGTTTAGAAACAATGATGCGTGTTCATTAATGGATCCCTTACAAAATAAATAAATTATAAAAGAGAAGGTAAAGACTAGATACTCTACACTACTAGAATAATGTTCGCGTATATTCAATAGTAAAAGGAACTGATAGTTTAATTCACACAGACTGAGAA
>NNCF01127702.1:156941-169056 GCA_002313205.1 Laupala kohalensis | reverse complement strand
ACATTGGATATATATATATATATATATATATATATATATATATATATATATATATATATATATATATATATATATATATCAATGGTCATGAAGTTAGTAAGTTTCTTGATACAAATTGAATGGTTTAAATGAGTTTAGTGACAATTCCTGTTATATCAAATCAGCTTTTAGCGTACTCACTAATTTGAGTAATTCCACAATTGTAGTTTATGAGACAGTCCGTGGAGATCTGAGATCAACAGACACGCTACAACATGACCGCGACGCCACTCGACGCAGGTAACACGGTAAAACTTTCCCTGGACATACTCTCAAATATCAGGCAGAAACGCAAAATGAGTCTAAATAATGACAACGCTCCCATTCCACGTTTCTAAAAAAACACAACTACAACAAGACCAGGTGAATTTATCAATGAGAATGGTCCCAAAGACGAGGATTCTATCATCATGCTTGTGACTAACTGACGACCGACAGGAACCGTGATCAAATAAACGGAGACATACAATTACCCAATTACCCTGTGTAGCGACACGCTACATACTAGAACATGCAAGTGCATTCTCGTACATTCCATAATATGCCTACGAACTAAACAAGTGAACTTATATAGTGAACAATAGGTATACTAAAAACATAGCATTTTCTAGAATATACTATTTACCAGAACAAGCGAATATATTGTGAACAATGTGAATACTAAAATATAACACATGCTAGTATTTTCCAGAACATATACAGTGAACAAGTTAATCTACGCAGTGAACGCGCCAATTTCAGAACGTAGAACCTTCGAAAATAGAACATTCGTCGGCAAGAATCTAAAATTCATTTGTCCGCCAATGTTAAAAATTCGTAAAGTCAAAGAGATCGAATACATCCTCTTTGTTAATAAACCCATCAGCGAACCATCCATTGACATACATCCTTTATGGATGCCAATTATATGAGTTTCTAATACTAAGCCTGCACAACACCAGAGGATAAACAATTCGCATACTTCGCCAGACCTTAGTAGTCCTGTAGCTGGGCGGTCTGTTAATAAAAATAAAATGTGATAACCCTAATTCGAGTGTAGGCACTGTCGGATACCTGAACATTACCCGGAAACGTGGAAGGAGAACGTCCATTACGTAGCGTGTACTCACAGAATAAAGTAAGTAATCCTAACATAATCTGTGGCGTGTACAATATTTCTGCTGAATATGCTCAAATGGATCAAGATGATGGGTAATGTCCAAATAAATTGCATTAAAAATTATATTTCAACATCGTCAAGAATGTCGTACAGAGATTTTTATTCCGGTGTTTATATTTATAAGAATATGTATTGTGTGTTTTCATTCTTATATCAGTATACGGTTAAGTATAAAACTACAAAGTTTCGTAAATATTTGATGGAAAATACAAAATGTATGATTTTTTCCAAAAGATTAACAAGAATTGTTGGGAATCTTGCTTGCTTCCGGAAAGTAACTAGTTTAATATCCCCCATGTGGTCATACGCAGTTTGCAACTGCTTTTTTGACAATAAATGTTTGATAAAAAATATTTATTTACTTTCAAGTCATGTTTCGCGATGTTTGCTTGTTCGATACGCCGAATTTACAAAACTTTGAAAACCTGTAAAACAAGAACTGGAAGAGATATACAGCTAAATTTGATATGATTACCCATATCTGGGAGGAGAACAAATTATCCAAATTTCATAAAAATATGAGAAGGTGTGCGAGATGACCTTGTTGAATTGACATGGAACCCCGTTATCAGTTGTATTCCTCATTTAATGAGGCACAGGCCGCGAGAATACAAGTATACTTTCAATGTTTTAGTGTACTTAAAAAATAAACTGGTGAAGATTTTATGTGTAGATAAAAGGTTTCAGAGTAAGTGGTTACCCATTTGGAAGTGCCTTGCAGGTAATTGAGACTTGGGATGACAGCCTGCTCTGTTGCATCTATGTATGCTTCTGCCTGTTTTTCTCCAAACCATGCTTTTTCCACTTCAGCTCTGCATCCTTCACATACATTTTATTAATGTCCATTACAATTGGCAAGTAAGAAGGGGATATATTTTTATGTCAACACATGATTTTTAGAAATGTTCAATCCTATTCTCATATTGATTTTGTCTATCTAAATATAATGAAGTAGAATAGTTTTTTACTACAAATTTTAATTAGTAAAATATTTGTTCTTCCATCATTATTGGCCTCTAAATTCATAACGAATAAAATAGAACAGGAATTCTTATTAAATATTTATACAGAGCTGATGTTATTTTAATAAACCTAAATGCTGAAACTTTCTGTACACCATTAGGTACTCATTATGTCAGCACTAATGTCTTAAAGAAAAATTGATCTTGCCAATATTAAATAAAGTTCAATTATTTTACATAGCAAATTAAAATACAAACATGAAAATGTTGATCATTAATCATACAATAAGGATTGTACAATCACATGCAATCTAATTTGGAAAAACTAACATCAATCTAAATTGAAAAAGTATGGTCCAGAGAAAGAAAATGTCTCAGTTGAGTGGAAAATTTTCATTTCTTATCTCATCAAAAAATGAGCCAAATTCTCTTTTTTTCCTTACTTTCATCTTTTTAGGTTTCAAGCAACAAAAATGTGAAATAATGGGACTGACACTGGGTACTATTACTAGTCTGACAAGATTGTCAATAAACTCTTTAATTTCCTTTTTTAAGTTAAAGTGAGAGTGGTTTTTGCAAGTGGATTTTAAAGGATCCAAGGGGTTTTAACAGTGATTTAAACCATACTTTAAAGCATGTAGGTGAATACAAGCCAACCCTCTCTTGATGACGTCAGATAATAGGCAACAATTATTAACATATTTTTTAGGGCACTAAAATTTATTTTCTATGTACACATATATTATTATTATTTGTGTTTTGTACATGTCCTAATACATATTAAATGTGAATACACTAAATTACAATTCAATTGTTCTCAAAATGGAAGTATATACTATGTTAGGTTATGTGCTGGGTCTAAAATCATTATATGTTTAGATGACTATGAGAACAGCGTAGTTCAGTTGGAACAAGAATAGAACTAAATTAGAAAAATAATCAAATTGTATTTGTTTCAAAACCTAGAAACCAAAGTATTTGTGATTTTATCAAGCTCATGAAATGATGATTACTTTAATCGCAAGCATTTTACAACATGGTTCATAATTTTGAATAAAAGATACTGATTTGTAATTATTTTCCTGAAGATTGCCATGTCATTTCAACGGAAGAATAGCATCATTACACAAAGCTTCTTTTTGTGTACAGTAAGTACAAGAAATTTGCAGAGAATTGAAACTGTCTACATGAGACATTATAACAGACTTATCAAGATTGTAATTTCTTCAGTTTTCCAGATTATTAACATAACCATTATTCACTTCACATTTTTTGTCATTGACATATTCTTTAAATAATTCAATAAAGGGCATACTTAGGCAGGGGTAGTTTACCCTGGGCCTCATCTTATAAGGGGTGGATACACAAAAATTAAATAAGAACATAAATTGGAATTTAAATCTACTCTAAGTTTTAATGACCATCTATCGATAGCTCAGCTTCATATTAAATACAATTTCAATTTAAAAATAATTTTAGGTAATATGAAACACTGTATACAAATAAGTTTGTGAGTGGCTTCAATATATGAACCTCAAAAAATGATCCTGTCACAAGCCTTGTTAGATGCAGATTTGTCACAGAACTAGTGGGTATCATCTGATGAATAACTGTAAAAACTATCTTTTTTATTCGGTAACAAAAATATTAGTTTGAAAATAATGTCAGTTAAGTTCGTGTCAGATAATGAGACTACTTGAGTAAAGTAAAGAATTATAGAGGTGTATCACATTTCTGGTTAATAAAAATTTAGAAAATGGTAGAGTGAATCCTACATTGCATCTAAATATATAGCATAAACACTTATGCAACTAGGATTAGTAATAGATTCAAGACTGTCTGAGTATGACTAAGTGGACATAGTGTGCAGGAAACTTTTGTACTGCACAATATGTGATACAAGACTCCAAATATCAGTGGTACTACAACTGTCAGAACAGTGACCATGCAATTTTTGAATCATATATGAGGTATTAGCACATGGTGCGGGTTGGTACCACCAAGACCAACCAACATGGGTTAGTGGTTTGTCAAAACAGGATTATCAGATTTATGGCAAACTTTGGACCCCAAGAGCAGCAGGTTATCTTTCAAAAATATGAAAATCATCACTGTGATACAGCAATACATTCTTGAATGCATTCTCTGCATTGACAAAATAAATTTAATTACACGAGTCTTTATCCAACTTCATAACAACCATCATGCTAATAACTATGTACTNGACAGGTACTGCCACTGCGCAGTCATTCCTATGTTCAAGAAGAAACCATCATACAGGGGCTCAAAATTTTATAACATGTTACCCAACAAACTGAAAATGCCAATGCAACTTAAGATAAATAATGTGACTGTAAACCAATTCTTTTCATGCAATAAAAGAATATATGACGTGGATAGGAACAGATGAAAATTGACTTGTTTCATTATAAACTTTACCCTGATTTGATCTTCAGGATCATGATGATGTGCTTTCTTATCTGATATTCCATTTTGGGGGAAAAATACGTTCTTTGTTAAATAAGGAATTTGATGAAATGTTTCATGTTCAATAACATTTTGAAGTTTTATAAATATAGATGTTCAAAATAATACTGAGGAAATCAATAGTTCATTAATGAATGAAGCAATGGACAAATTATGAAATATTGGCACACATGTTTAGTATTACTTTGACATGACAATGGTATGGTAATAAAGTGGCTTTTGTTGTTTATGTATTTAGTAAAAATTTAATGTCATTTTATCGATAATTATTTTACAGATTAATCATAGAGTATTTCCCATAAGTACTATGGAGTTATTGATGGCCATGGAGTGTTTCTATTTTAATTACACTCAAGGAAGGTAGACTTAGGATCACATTATACTTTTTTATGCTACCCATATATCAATTAAATAGAATCTAGGTCTAGGCTTGCAAATTTTTTTAAACATCAAGTATAGAATTTAGAAATAATTATTTGTATTTTGTTCAGATTCACTTCTCAAATTAGACCTGTATTTCCAGTATTTTTAGACCTATTATTTTTAACCAGACTACTCTGACAAAAATTTAATTACCTTTTTTTCAACTAACCAACTAAATAACCACCTTTAAAAAATTTAATATAAAATATCTAAATAAAGCTAAAGAATAATAAAAACTTTTAAATTTATAGATAATTTTTGTAGTTAAAATACGTTTCAGGTAGTAGTTGAATCAAAGTATATCAATGACAAAGAAATTAGCCCAGAGTTTATGACACAAATTCCATTGTTACCTGGGATTGATGGATTCTTGTTCAATTTTCTATTATGTCTGTTTTAATACTCTAGAGAAAATATTTCAAATGCTTGCTATTTTATATAATCATCATCTGTATTGAGGTTTAATTTAAAATTAGAGGCATAAAGATCTGGTGCACATACATATTTTTTTATGCTGCAGAGCAAAATTGTATTTTTAATTTAGTTTCATTTAGGTAAACAAGGGTTGGATAAACAGGAGTTAGATAAACAAGGTTCACAAGTAATTTATTTAAACCCTAATATTATCCAATATTACTGGGACAGTAAATTACAACAAAGTGTCAACAAATTTAAAAAGAACTTTTTTCTTCTTTTTTAATCAATGTAGTGAAATTTGACATACTTGAAAACATGTTTTGAAATCATATCAAAAAATAATTTTCAATCTTCTTAAATAACAACAGTAAGAGCCTTCTTTTCCTCTCTTCTTATACATTCTTAAAATAGTCTGAAAGTAACTTCATATTAATATTAGCATGGTAGTACAGAAAATTTTCTTGGTGTAAATCTAAAACATGTTTTTAATTGAGAAACAACTAATACACTCTTGACATAATTTGAGACAAAATGAATTAGCTTATGTTGAGAACATTATTGAAGTTTTTGATACTTCTGTAAATTTAAAAACTTTGAAAAAACGTTCCGCGAACACCGCTTTGTCCACCACCTTGAATTCTACTGGGATTGAACTGGGTTTGAACCTGTGTTCCCAGAGGTAGAAACCTACACCATGGGTTGCCCAACTTTCTATCTTGCATATTACTTTGAAATTGTGTTTGTTAAAAATATTGTTAAGTTGCAAATTGTTTGTAGTATGAAAAAATCACAATATTTTTTCTGTCACATGGAATTCAGAATTCATGGTAGTATTGAGATTGCCATTTTAAGTTAACATTGTCTGTTATAGAAATATTTAGAAATACACTTTAGAGGATAAGAATTCAGAGTTAAAATCCTAAATCCTTTTGTTGGATTTCATTACTGGACAAATTTACCAACCTAACCATAAACGTGTGCTACTTTTTGAGAAGTAGGATAATCAGATTTCTTCAAGAAATCATTACAACAACAACAATAAGATGTTGTCAGTGATGATCTCACAAGAATCAACAGTGATACTAGTATTGAAATAAATTTCTTATAGACTTGGCAAAAATATGAAACCATTTACTAATGCTGAACTTGAAAAACTATGTTCTGTACTGTGAGATTTGATAAAGGGGAGGTATGGTGAGAATTTAGGTCAAAGGGCGTAACGAATTTCAATTAGTTAAGTGAATGGACGAGAGAGAAATTAAATAAATATGTGGTGAAAGAGATAGAATTGATTATAGGAAATTTAGGGAGACGATCAATTACGGGTAATTAAACATTAAAAGTGTAAGAAAAATATATAAATAATTGATTTTGGGTAAAAATGAAGGGTGAAAAAAAAAGGCGGTGGACTAAGAGAGTTCAGAGCAAAAATTAACATAGCAAAGGCTTCCGCAATTAAACTCATCATTTAATGTTCGTTGAGAAATTTATTTGCACGTTTTTTGTTGAAAATTCAAAAAGTTTAAGAAATTTCTAAAAATTGGTGGGTACGTTTGTGAGATTTGATAAATGTCACTATTATATTCGAAATTAACAATAACGATGAACGAGCGACCGAGCGAGGGCGTGAGAGCTACGCACCCCCAGTCACCAACGAAGGAAGTTAGCCACATCTGGCAAGAATGCAGCAACCGATCCAAGACAAGCTGGATCTTGTTCGCGAAAGGTTCAAACAATAGAAATCGCAGGCAAAACAAGGGTGTGGGTGGGCGAGCCACCCACGTCATAAAAGTTAAGAACGTCAAAGAAACGCGCCGGCGAACCGCACAAGTTGCAACTTGTTTTGAGAAAAATGTTGGAAAAAAAAGCGGTTGCCGGTATTTTGAAATAGACCCGAGAATCGGCGGATTGAGAAAAGCGCAATACTCGAAATCCCCAGCCGGAACTTAGGCATGAGTGGGGGGACATGAAGTCATTGGAGTTTTCGATCAAGTGCAAATTCAAAATTTTAGGATGTTGGTGGTGGCAGAGGAGTCGTAGGAAGGGATGAGGACATTTAAGTCATGGCAAATGGTTATTTCATCCCATTCTGACGATTACCATTATTATGATTATTTTTCAGAGAGTCTCGTGTTATTTTGGAGATCATTTTTCAGCTCATTCTCTTGCTATTTTTGAGATCATTCTGAGCAGTTTTCAACCAAGTTTCGTCATGATCAATCTGAGCAATTTTCAGATCAGTTCTTTCGACCATTTTAAGCGATTTTCGCCAGATCATTTAGAGAAATTTTTCTGAGCATTATTCTTGGCATTTTAGCCCACTCAGATTTTTTGTGTGAATTATTTTCTCATCATNTTTTGTGAGAATTATTTTCTCATCAGTTTTTCAAAAACAATAGTGCGGCATCACAAATCATTGAGTTTGTCGGGAGCGCCGAGCCAGATCGCTCGTGAGGCGAAATGGTGTAAAATCGAATGAACTTTCGGAGTTGGCGATCGTCAAGACGCCTGGGGGTCGAGCTGCGTGACGCCTGAGGACACGTGAGGACGCCGGAGGTCACCACGGGTCTAGCTGGCGCGGGGTTCGCGCGACTGGAAGGTCAATGCACCCTCCATCTACCACCGTACAGTTGATCACTCATCGAGGCAGGTATTTTCTTACGACGGTTGCGAATTGTCCAACCTACGTCGTAATGCGCATAGGTGAGAAGAGGAAAGCGGAAGTAGTAAACGCCGGAGGCCAAGAATTGAGGACTGGAACTCTGTGAGAAAGAGGCCAATTACCGGTAGAGATTTCCGCCTAATGATTGTAAATTAATGTAAATTCAGTGCTTCGTTAATGAAAAGTTTTTTTGTTCTGTTCATAGAAACATGTTGATTTGTCTAAAACTTGTGTAATGTTGAGGCCGAAGTCGGCAGGAAATGCAAAAAAATAGGAAGTGACGTGTGATTTTTGGGGGTTTGCATGGGGATCATGTTATTGTTGAACAGTGTTTGAAGAGTAAAGTTAATGAATTTAATTTGTAAAAATAGCGTTTTCCTGTAGTGGAACCCCAGCATGGTCTTTCCCTTCAGTAAACAAATACGAGCCCTAAGAAATTGTGTAACCCTGATATCGAGCTAGCCGAGGCGCCTAGGATATCAATTTTATCAGTTCTTTAACATTTTATTCTTTTTATCCCATGAAAAAGCCTCGTTCCGCCACAGTACATGCTTCCAATATATTATTAGATATATTTAGCTATAAAAATAAAATAGTATCACAAATTAAGAAACTGCAACTCTCTGATTTTACGTGAATGAGACTCATTGAAGATATTTCAAAATGTAATTTTGAAAACATAAAAGACATTTTGAGAAATTGCAAATATTTTAGTTTGACCTTTGATTCTAGCATCGATATTTAAGCACAATGAGCTGTTTTCTTAGATATTTTATTGAAGAGAACTCAATTAATTAAAATTTTGTGAAATTTCTTCCCATATACAATTAAATCAGAGTTAGTGATTTTCTTGATAATAGTACTAGCTTTCTGGAGAAGAATACTATTGAAACAAAGAAATTGATTTCCGTGTGTACTGATGGATGTTTTGCAATTATCAGATCTATAAAGGGATATGTTTCTCTTTCAAAGAATAAATACAATTTAACAAATCTATTATTATTTAATAATTAAGTCACCCAGAGAACTTGAAAACACGTGTATTGATATAAGATGTAAATTTGTGATAAAAACTGTTTTAACCATTGTGAATTTCATTTCAAGCTAAAGAATTGAACTGAAGAACATAAAAAAATATTTTAGAAGAAATAAATAGTGATTATGACAGTAGTGGATCCAAGGGGGGAATCCGACTTGACTTTGTAAAATACCTAAAGGAGAGCATTAACGAACTCAATAAATATTTTCATTTTATTTATTATATTTAGAACTAATTAACATTGCCAGGATTAAAATTACTGGTCACTACTTACCTTTTCTATTGTATTTTGTCCTGCACAAAGGATTTTTATATGCAACGCAATGATATTCTATACAAAAGTGCATTTCAAACGAACCATGCAAATGAAACTACAAACCTGAAAAAATAAATACTTACGCTGCCATAAATGTATTTTATTTCCGCTATTAATAAAATGAGTGATTCCTTGGAAGACAAAACCATCAAGGGAGGGGAGCAAAGTTGACAAAGTTTCACCTCCTCCTCCACTAAGATAATTTGCTGGATCTGCCCCTGGATTGTGGTGATGTAATTTTCATACTTCAGTCCTATTGCTCAGCGAAATAGTTTTGAATCACTACTTTGCATTACGCCTTGAAATTATTTTATTTTTACATAAAAATAATAAAGTTTATCATGAGCTTGAAAATCACAGATGGTGGTGTCTTTTAGCTTTTTTATGTGATATAACAGAAAAACATTCTGATATTACAGAAAAACATTAGTTTACAATGGGAAAGTAACATTATTTCACCCATGGTGAGTCAAGTATTTGCTTTTAAAGAGAAACTAAGTATTTATTACCAGGACATGTAAAATCAAATACTTCTTCATTTTCCTACACTGAAGAAGACCGAGGAAGATTATATTAACATTTTCACTGAAATCATTTTAAATTGTTTTGCTGAAAGAATTTAGAAATAGTCTTCAAGAATATTAACAATTGTCTGTTCCTTATAGAAAATCTTTGGCATTTACAATATTATCTATAACACAATTTGCTGCATTTAGGCATGAATATGTTAACTTCGTAACAAATTTGTTGATTTAAAAAATGACACGAATTTGGAAGCAATTTGTAAAGAAAAAAGGGAAGGAAAGAGTATGTGGAATTTGGAAAATGGTTCCAGAAAAAAAGTCTCACAATTGGGCTCAAATATTGCTCACGTTAATTGCAACGACATCTTTGTGAATCATCTTATTAAAAAATTAAATATGTGAAGAACGTGTACAGAAAGAGGTTTACTAATTCACACCTTGACTTATTAAGATTAGTCTGCAGTCATTCTAAACCTGATTTATCTAAAATTGCTAAAAAATTGTTACAATATCAAATATCAATATTTAAATATATGTTTGGTTTCATGGTCATTCTATACGAGTACTTCTATCGCGCCGTTGAAAGGCACCTGTCTGGGCCAATGATAGAGCAGAGGACTGTCTATACGAATGATGTTAACGCGCGCTTGGACGCGCACACTTGCTGTTGCCTCGAGGTTGGGGAAAAAGAAAGAAAAGGAAACAAACAAACAAAAAACAAAAACGGCGATGTTACCGTCGCATCGGCTCGCATTGGCTCCTCACCCTCCTGCAACGCCGATCCGTCCTCCGCGGACTTGCGTCTCCTTAACTATCGATTAAAATGTCTTTCCTACTTCGCAATTACAAGCGAGTCCTTCACTGCGAAACTGTTGTATTTAACGTCTGATTCTCAATCGACTTCAAGATTCATTGAATTTTTTTCGACGGTACTCCTCTCACCTGCTCACTACTCGCGCTTCACATATAACGGACTACTTTTCATGTAACCTAAAAACTGTTTCTCGCTTACTCCACACATCGAGAATTATTTACACATTTAGAACCGTATTTCAGGAGTATTTACGTAAAGAAACAGTTTTCTTATAAGTTTAACAAACTACTTTCTTATAAGTTTTAGTCAGTGTAAATAACGTTAAATGAATTTGCATTTTATGTTGTCAAGTTATTTAATGTCTCTTGTTAAAATGTTTGTTTGGTAAATTTTTATTTAAGTTAAAAATCTGGTTAGTATATAGCGATAGGTTAATTTAAGATTTATATCAAGCGTATTTCTATACGAAAACCCTATAAAAAGCAATGGATGCAAACAAAAACAAAATGATTTAAGTTACTTCTCGTGTCATTGCGTATATAATATTTTATATAAATGATATATATGTTCCTTTTTATCCCAATTACACGGGCTGAACTGTCAAGAGTCTAACACGCGAAATGACGGTCCTCATGAATTACGAATGACTCCCAAATTTTAGAATCGTCAGTTGGGTTAAACTTTTCTGTCTAAATCTCTTATCATAAAGGGAAACAACTAATTAAGTTGACTGGTTGCTGGAAGAAAAATTCAAAGCATTCATATAAAAAAAACATTCAATAATTTTCAGTAGAAGAGAACACAGGAAAAACATTGCGCCTGCAATCTACGAGATATAACACGCTCCGAGCATCCTTGCTCGGATCGCTTTGATAACGACGCAACTAGGTAGAGACCACGCGGACGGCGTGTGATACAGCGCAACAGCGCCTGGATCGCCAGCTCGATCTCGGGTAGCCGTGCGGAATGGCGGCGCTTCACCCGTCCCCACGGTATGGTCTCGTACTGCTTGTTACTCGTGATCCAAATCGCCACCAGTTTGACGACCGCAGCTGTTGTAGTATGAGTACCGTACTTCCAGTACCGGTGTCTGTTTCACCTCTGCATGTCGCCTCTGGAGTTCTCCGTAGCTTCTGCTCCGTGCCTCTCGCTTCTCGTACTTGTCGGTTTCTCTGTTCGTCTCCTCGGAGCTTCTACCCCAGTTCTACCCCCGTGTCTCTCCAGCTTCTTCTCCACCGCGCCCCGGCTGCCTCGTTCAGTGAAGAAGGTGGGG
>NNCF01127702.1:144283-156755 GCA_002313205.1 Laupala kohalensis | reverse complement strand
TCATTCGAGGCATTCTATATTATTAGTCAACTGTTTATGCATGGGTCTTTAAACGGAAATATAATTCAAAATAAAATTATTTTAACAGAAGAGAGTATAACATTGATGTTTTGTATGCTGAATCTAGAAGTGTTTTGGATTTGAATTATGAAGTTGTATCACTTCTATCAATAAATTTATCTTAAGTGATGTGAAGTGTTCGCAATTGTAGTAAATTATAGCGACTTGACTGAAGTGATATATTTCCAACAGACTCGGAAATTACTATTTTCCAAGTATAAGATGGCAAGTATATACTAAGTTGTTTCGAAAATAAATCAAAATAAAAACTTGCATCGCGAAAAGTAATTTCATCAATCCATTTTTATTATGCTCTTTATTCAGCATGCAGCAAAGTAAGTATATTGTATAAAATAGTGTCCGGGAAATTAGTCTGAAACATTCGTGTTGGGCTCCGAATATTGATTGCCAACTCTTTTCGCGCTGTAAGTGTTTTACAAATTAATTCTGAAATATCTAAGTACGTTTTTACCGTAATGGTGTTGTTAGATAAAAAAATCAAATATTGTTACAATAATTCTAACCACAGAAAATCTTCATGTACGTGCGACCTGTATCTTAATATAACTATATTCAGGTTGCGAGTTGGAGACGGTTCGTAATCGCTACCTTATACTTCGAAAATTGTCATTTCCATTTCTGTTAGAAATATATCACTAGTCAAGTCTCTATAATTTTTTAAATATACATAATTATTCGTTCTCATGGCTAACTTGATGAGGATTCAGATGAGAGTACAATTAATATTTTGGAATAATTACTTAACCGGTATGTAAAATAATGAGATTATTAAATTATTATGAGTGAGATTGAATGTGCTATTGTTGGCTGCGTGAGAGCAGTTCGGTCTTTCAATATTTTATTCTTTTCGCAGTTTCGAAAATCGAAAATGTTTAGTTGGTTGAAGAACAATAGAAGTTAAGGCGACACACAGATTGATATGCGGATAAATATACAGTATATATTCCAGTAGAATCCCTCTTAACCGGTCTGGTCGGGACCGACCCATTTGACCAATTAATCCGATTTTCGTGCGAAATATAGACTTCCTCTCAAAAAGATCCTGCAATTTCATCAGGTTGTCATGAATAAACTAGCAAATGACACGTCATTGCAACTCATTTTATTGTATTGTATGTACATACATAGATAAACGGACTCGAAAATATTTAAACATTATGAACTTATGTAAACTTTGAAAACTTATTTTATGTAGACCTATGAACAAAACTTAGTGTAAGGGAGACTGGGGTAAAGTGGCCATTGGCTTGTACTCACTGGAAACTACTACATTTCGGTGACGAAGCTGTGAACTAACTCACAGAGAAGCCATTAGTGTTCTGTCAATGTGTGTGCAATCAGTTAATAAGATTTCTCAAGTGGGTGTGCAGTGGATGGCACACCTGCGGCCAAAGCAGGAATCCAGGGTTCGAGTCTCGTTCCGTCGCAATTTTCACCTGGCTGTTGGCTCCACGAGTTGGTACTCGGAAGTTAAGAGTTAAAGATTTCTGAAGTTTTCACAATGTGCCTAATTTCTCTAGTACTGATGTAAGGTAAGTGTTCAGTTATTCTCTCGTTATTTGGTTTTTCATTTCTGTCCCATTTTTGTACAGTGACATTACTGAAAACTCAGTCTTATTACCTTAAAAATGATATAGCATATGACGAAATAGCATGTTCGACGTTGAGGTAGTTTGTGGAATGGCGTCCAACGGGGTAAAGTGTCCACTATCATGATGGGGCAAAGTAGCTAGGTAACGGGGCAAAGTGGTCAGGGCCTTCGACTGCTTCTTAAGTTGAATTATTTAAATAAATAAGAAATTATTTGATAAATTAAGAATTAAGCATTTATTATCCAAAAAAGCAGTACAAACTGCGTATTTGCTTATTTGAACATTATTTAGATATATGAACTGTAGACTTAGAATGTTTATTGAATTATCTGTATTTACCAAATTAAAAGTATTATTTGTAACTAGTTTTAATTTGTTTTTAATTTTAACATTTTAAATTCTAGTAAAGTCAAATCCATACTAATATTTAAATGCGGAACGCGAAAGCGTGTCTGTGTGTTTGCTACCTGATCACGACTAAATCACTAAACGGATCGTGAAAAAATTTCGCAAGAAGATAGTTTAGATGTCCAGAATGAACATGTACTAACTTTTATTTTTAAAATGCATGATACGAAGATAAAAATGGTTTTTCACAATAAATGTCGATAATATCGAAAAAAAAGGAAAAAAATTGGCTTACGCTGCCTTAACGGTTGGAGATAGGTGGCAACTATGATTGACAATATTTTTTCCTCAAAGAGTTCTTCAAAAACGTCCGTGACAGTATACGAGTCTATCAACGTATGTCTATCTACAAAAATTAACATAAATTATCGATAACACGTTATTAAAAATAGAAAAGTTAAAATCAATTTAAGTGAATAATTTAAGAAGGAAAAAATCAATTGTAATCAAATTTAATGAATTATTTCTATTGCGCATTTGACAAAGATAAAAAATGTGTTTATATCGTAAAATTTCGATGAATAGTTTAGATTTTACAAGAATTTTAGTGAAATGGTGCAGCCGCGTTATGCCTCGGAAGCGCAAATGCGACCAGCGCGGTTCCCGCAAGATGTAGTGTACACAATCAAGTTTTGTATTAAATTTGTATTATTATGAAGTTGAAAAATTAGGATCTGAACATGTTTTTGAAACCCAGCAATTAAAAGTATTTTGATCTTACAATATAGATAGATTTCTTTTTTCCTGAGTAAAAGAAGATTAGTCTAAGAAAAATCCCGAGGAACCCAGGATAATCAGCTAGTATGTGTATAAATGTATAAAAAACTTTTAAAATTTTATTTCTTTCTTATCATCTCTTATGATGTCTTGTTCCAGTTAATGTAAATTTGAGATAAAATGAAAGGAAATAAAACAAAATAATAACTGAGCAAAACATGAAGGCAGTGTATTTCCTTAATAACGTAGGCCTACGTTGCTGCAGGTTAGGACCCAACAACGCATTGGTACACCATTTCAACAATTTGTTTTACATTTTATTGAAGTATCCTTTATCTGTAAGAATAATTATATAATTTGAGTTTCTAAGAAAATGAAAGTTACTTTTTGCCAAAAAAGAACATTACTTCATTTTCGTATATTGTATATGCAACAATAATATTGTAACTTATGCCAAAAGTATAGTTTAAGTTAGGTATATATACATATTTATCATTTCAAGATTTCCTGGACGTTTTACCCCGTATTACTATGGGCAAAGTGGCCACTTTGCAGGAGTTGGAAAAAAGATATTGTTGATTTATTGATGGCTATAGATTCTACACTAAATTATCAACGTATTAAATACATTTTGTAATTTAAATTCATTTTAATAAGTTTACTGAAGAACCATTTTCCTTAGAGTGGCTACTTTACCCCAGTCTCCCCTATGTATGTAAAGAAAAAAAACTGTTCCACGGGATAGAACGATTATTCCGAGACCAGTTAAGAGGGGTTCCACTGTATACAGAACACCTACGTTATCTACTAATTCGAAGACAGAGCCCTTTATCCGCAGAAAATATCAAAATCTCCGCTATACCTACCTATTCTTCTTCCATCCCCGTCTGTCATAAGAAAAATCATTATATATTACTACAAATAAATAAATAAACTATATTGTCAAAAAAAGCAGTTACAAACTGCGTAAGACCACTTGGAGGACAATAAACTTAATTTAAATAATGCTACATCATTCACTACATTATTGCCCATGCTGAGTAAAGCACTCGATATCAAGTAAGGAAGTTTCCTCAAAAGTTCGTATGTAAATATGAAAACGTCTGTAAGGCCGCAAGGCCATTCGGAAAGTAACTAAATAAAAAAGTCCTTATTTGCAAGTCACTCTGCTCCCAAATTTTAACATAATCGAGAATTTTTGTGTCCCGACGTTTTACAAGATAGTGAGGGAATGGAGCTAAAAGAAACTTACTATGACTCTGTTACAGGCAAGGTAGTCAGGCTAACCAAAGAAGTGGGAAAAAATCTCTACTTTTAATATAATAATACTTTTTACTACTTTGTTGGGTAAATCCTCAATGAAAGAACTGTTTCTGTCTCATTTTTTTTCAGCACAAAATTAAGCCCTTATAATGAATTTGAACGAAAATGTTTTATTATCACATCATATGTGAACATAATGAGTTATCATGTGAACATAAGGAATTATTCTTTTATTTCAAAATAATTTTTTAAAAATATTTCCATATTTCTTGACAATGAATTAACTATTTTATCATAAATTGTAATTAATATTAAGTATTGTATACTGACTTATATATTATTTTGAATTGTTGTAGATTCAGAGTTGTCACTTCATCAAATTAATTAATTCTGACGTCAGCACCTACTAGATAAATAATGAAAATTGTTTTAAAAATATAGTAAATTAATTCATTATTAAAAGTGAAGAAATAATTGGTAATCATTATTTTATTTGGTTGAATATACGATTTTATAAAAATGTTTGAAACCAATTTATACAAATACAGAAGCAGAGGGCACACTAATTCAATTTTGTTATAATGTCAAACTGAGATAACTATTTTGATGATAATAAAGAAAAAAGTGCAATTCTGTGTAGTAAATATGTTTACATTTGGTTGTATAAATGTAGATAAACAAACAATAGTCAAAGACCAATTCCTTAAAAAATGTAAAATATAAAACAGTGTTCCCATGAACTACTTTAGTATTGAATTATTATGCAATAAACTGACTACGACATAATTTCATCTAGTCTTTTATTAATGTAGATAGTGATGTTAATTTAGCATCTCAGAGATTCCTTCACTGTCTGAGTGTGAAGTTTGCCTAGTTATTCAGGAGAGTCTGATTCATCAATATTATTTTTATTCACCGAAAGATGGTCCTTTTCATTTTATTAAAAGGAACCAAAAAGCATAATTTAAAGAATTGTTTGAAAAGCCTACTAGTAACAGGATAGTGAAAAAAATATTTTAAATGAAACTGCACCAATTTTCTTTAACGTTGCACGTACATTAACCGCAAGTAACCGTGAGCAAAACGTTCCAGAAGGAGCTCACGGACGTGTGAACGACAACGAAGATAGTTCATAAAGGGATGGTATGAAACAACTTAAAGAGGAACTGTAATACGAAAAAGGGAGAAGAAGGAAAACACAAAGCTCGCATTATCCATTCCATTTTTTCTTTATCACACCTCAAAATTATGGAAATCCGATCAAATATTTAGACGTGTCCTCTAAATGTCTGTGGGACGTATTTACGCATAAGCCAACTGGATTCTGGTCGGACGCAGTAGATTTTAAGAGACTGTCAATTCCCTCCGTTTTCCACCACTTTTGTACCCCAAGTCCACGCTCGGAAATTAAAAATAAATATTGTAGAGACTCATATCAATATGTCACGGTATATACTATAGTTGTACGTAGGCAAGAAGCAAGGTTCTCTTAGGTTAGAAAGATGTATCAAAGATAGAATAAAATTTTATTGAATTTTTTCTATACTTTATATTTATTGCGTTCTTAGACCATCATTTTTTATCTAAATCTAATTAAATAAAGTTAAAAATGGTAATGCATCGGATTAGAAACTGTATTTTTCTATTCTTTTACTTGTTGTTATTAGGGGATGTATTGAATACATATATTTTAATGGCTGAGGGTGGCGAAATTGTGAAATACTCTTAGGGCCAGTTGTGCGAACTCGGGATGAAGTTCAGATAACATTTATTCTAGGGTTAGGCCACAAACCAGTTGTACGACGGCAGAAAAGAGCTTAACTCTGGAATAACCTCGGTAGTAAACTATCCCGTTTTTTTGCCAGTTATACGTTGAATAGCTGCGGGATAACCTCTACATAGGAATTGAAGCCCATCCGGTGGCGCAGGTAATAGTGTTGTCGCTTCTTACCAAGTCATCCCGGGTGTGATTCCCGATGGGGCCAGAAAATTTGTAGCTTTTCACATTAACGTCCCAGTTTATATAGCTGTGACTACTGAAAAGCCCAACCTTCCTTCCTCTATCCAGCTCCTCCTAGTATCAATAACTAACCACTTCTACTAACCCCTCCACGTGGGCCAAGTTGTTGGTAAACCCAGCTAACCGGCCCACCTATTAACAAAGACCTACCACCCACCTCCTAACTCCTATCGCTCCATGTAGATAAGCTTCAACAGCACTAAGCTACATTTCCCATTTACAAATACATAGGAATTGTCTTCACTTCACTGACGGCACTTCAGCCAAATACACCTGTAGAAATGGATTTTTCTGATAGTGATGACGAGTTTTTGTTTAATACGTTTTTAAATACGCGGAAGAAGAAATAATGCGTCATAGACGTAATATAATGGACGAATATGGTGATGATGAGTTTTTTGTTAGATTTTGTCTATCAAAGCATTCTGTTATGAACGTCTTACATCAAATTCAACATGATTTGTAATTTACGACGTAAAGGTAAGAATAAATAAGGTTTCTTTATCATTCCAAACTATGAAATTAGTATAGAAAACTAATTTGCAGTTGTTAATTATGCATACGTGGTATATTTACAATGTAGTACAGTTCATGCAAATTCAATATATTAACTCAATAACTTGCCGTCATTAAATTTTGTAATGGATGTATTGTCAAGACAATTATTAAAATCTGTTCTGATAAATTGGATTGTGATACTATTGTTAATAATCTTCTTTGAGATAATCGAGATTTAAGAACTAGGAGTTTTAATTTAGCATTTTATTTGAATGTTAACTCCTCAAATTATATGACTAATGAGCCCATCCATAAATGTGTAATCTCACAAATAATTTACTTATGAGAAACAAAGGTCTGAATTTTGAGATGCTACTGAATTCTTCAGACTATTTTTCAGATAAAATATTAAAAAATTCTTTTGTGAATTCAAATAATTCCTACTATTATGTACTATTTCTTCTCTATTTATTAATTTATCACTTTATTTTGTTTAATATACAAAAGTATTGAGTTAATAAATTTGTAATCGAATTTATATTTGCACTAGTTTCAGTCTATGGTGAAGCTCACCTATCTCATATTATTATGTACTTATCTTGTAATGGACCTCGGTCAGTGGAAAATTAATAAAATAAAAATACATTAACAATATTTTTTTCAACAGAAATGTCTCTCCATTACATCAATTATTGCTCACGTTACGGTTCTTTGCTTGTGGTGCATTTTTAATATGTTTTGGGGATTTTGGTGGAGTGTATGTACAAGAGCACTGCCAGCAGAATAATCTAAGAGAGTGAGTGAAGCTATTGCTCAACTAGCTCCAAGGTACATTGGATTCCCACAATCAAGACTGGAGAAAAATAAATTGGTGCAGAAATTTAGTGCATTAGCAGCTTTTCCAGAAGTGATTGAGACAATTGATTGCACGCACATTCCCATCAAATCACCTGGGGTGAAAATGCTGAACAATATGAGATGGAAAATTCTTTAACGTTCAGACTGTTTGTGACCCTAGCCTCAAAATAATAAACATCATTGCTACATGGCTTGGAGCGGCCCATGACCAAACAATTTTCAATTTTGAAAGCACGATTTGAAATGGGTGAAATGGGGAATTTGGTTTTGCTGGGAGACTCAGGATATGCTCTCACGAACTACTTACTCACCCCATTATTAAGACCCCGTACAGAAGCTGAAAATTTGTACAACGAGGCCCACATTCGGACCCGCAATACAGTTGAGAGAAGCTATGGAGTTTGGAAAAGGTGGTTTCCTGTTCTCACCAGCAAATTACGTTTGAAGCATGACAGCGTAGAAGCTGTGATAGTCGCTGTTTTGCCCAACATAGCTGTAGAGAACAATGAAAGAGAACCACCAGGTATCTCCACAAATTGAAGAAGTAATAGAAAATGAGATTATAGAAGATCGCTCAAGGAATCGTGAAGAATTAATAGAAAATAATGTCACAAGACAAGTAATAATTGAATATTTTAATTCGCTTCTGTAAAAACACATAGTTGATATTAATTTTCAGATTTTAAAAACAATAAATGTTAATTAGTTATTTAATGCCTTCTCTTTTATTTTGATGGCTAATAAAATGTCTTTCTTTTTTAACTCATCCAATTCTTTTTCTCTTATTTCTTGTTCTTGAAACCTTCGTCGTTTTTTTCTATTTTCCGTCGTTCTGCATCCAATTTCAATTTCTCAAGCTCCACCTTCGTTCTCCAAAAGTCCAAAATTAACTCTCCCTCTATCATTTTTACTTCGTGCAGGTCTGCAGAATTTTTGACCTCCTTTTCATTTCTGCTTCTCTGGTAAGCCATCGACTCTTGAGCCACCAGGTTTTGGTTCTAACCCATGGCTCCAGCTTTCTCCCACTGGTTTCTCTTCTGACCCCTCTGCAACGATCGTATAAAAAATTAATACTTACTGTAAATGTTCACAAACCACTCAAATACTTCTTGCACATAGATTCATTGTCACATGTAACATTAATACAAGTTCAAATCTAAGGATAGATAGTATATTTAAATCGATGATTGTTAAAAGGGACCCACAGACAGATTTTTTCAATTATTGGGAAAATGAAAAAAAAAACATCTGTAATTCGGATTTTTTTAACAATAATTGGAAAAAATATGTTTTGTAATTACATGTTGTATGACCATATGTAAGTCATAAAAGTAGAAATCTTCATTATTCGGTCTACAATAAAATAATATAACAATTGACTGAAGACTCTTTAAGCAGCTTTTAACAGAAGAAATAAGATTTTTTGCCTAAAATGAATAACTAACAATAAATTACTAACAATGCTAGCTGCATAAATGCCAAACAAACCATCAGATGAAAAAAAATAGCCTTCAATATTTGTAATGCTCAACAATGGCCATAAAAATGTAAACAAGAATTTAATAACAAAAAAACGTAAAAAAATAGAAAAGTGAGAAGATTGGTTACATTATCAAAATAATTTTAGGTAACACTCTAAAACATCAGCATCATTATGTCAGTAATTGGTCACTGTGAAATTTCATTATATAACTCTGTTTTCTCAGGAGATGGGGATGTAATCCTACTTTTTTTTTTGTGGGGCTTTACGGCTCATGTCGACATCAAAGGCCATTGGAGCCCGAAAAACTTGTACAGGTAGGGAAAATGCAGTTACGCACTAGGGAGAGCCAACATGACTCTCCGCGTGTGTGGGACTCGTCGAATGATTCAACCCTAAAAACCCTCCTGATCTACAACACACCAAAACATATCTCACAAGATACATCAAAACAAAAATGGAGGGGGGGGCAAAAAATGAAAGGGGCACATAACATGAGGGGGGGGGACAATAAATGAGGGGTAGGACAAAGATGAGAGGAATGAGGAAAATGAAAGATACCCTAGCCTTGATAGGGTCGGGATCGAAAAGAACAAGAGGTGACCAAGGGAGGTCAGAAAAGAGAAAGGAAGGAGAATAGCACAAGTAAGTGGACGTAATGCCAGACTCAGCTCGGGGCCCCGTGCTCGCCAAACACATACTTACTAGATGTAAGTCCCCTGGGGGGTACAATTTTCTTAGATTAGCAATTTATTTGAATGGAACTGAGAAGTAGATGTGTCTCTTATAAACCATTTCATTAACCAGCTTAATTTTAAAATGCCATAAATTATATCTCAAGAACCAGCTTAACTCAAAGATGCATTTTTTTTTACTTGGATCGGTTTTAGCCATCACCAATTAATTTATTATACTTTAATACAGCACATTATATGCAAAATATCCTTCTTAAAATGAAATTAAATTGTAACATTTACGGGATTACATATTTCTTCCGTGTACACCTTACACGTGGAGATTATATGTGATAACTTTCGGTCAAGAGAAAATGGCGACCAGCCGGGACTCGAACCCGGGTCTCTTGCTTTGATCGCAAGGGTGTTAACCGCTACACCGGTTCGCCTTCCACAACTGTAAACCATTTCCACCCAGACCTAAACCCTGGCAGACCTGGACACATCCCCATACAGGAGATTTGCCATGCCTCACAGAGCATTGGCTTTCAACTAAGAACATCAACGATACTGCTATTTCTAATTATTATTTAGCAAGTTCTAACTGTCGGCAAACTTTTAAAGGCAAAAATCCCCACGGAGGTACGTGTATCTATGCTCGTAATGATATTTTATCTTCTCCACTGACAGGCTACAAGAACTTATGCGTAGATAATGTGTTCGAATTTTCTGCAGTTAATCTGACCGACACCGGTATTGCTGTTTTGTGTATTTACAGACCTCCTCAATAAGATCTTGACATATTTTTTCGGAACTTCGAAATTGTTTTAAAACATATCGCACATAAATCTACTAAATCTATCGTTATATGTGGCGATTTCAACATCGATTTCCTAAGTACATCCGACTCTGCACATTCACCAGTTAATCGATTCAAGAATCTTATCGATTCCTTCAACAATATTACTACAATAAACGACCTCACTCTCCTCCCCGGCTCATCTCAAACATTGCTAGATCAATTATAGTCAACAATGGAATCTCGTATCTCTCTGAAGTGTTTATCGCCGGATACAGTGATCACCTTGCACAAGTATTGACAATTAAAAATAAACTAAAACCACTTAAAATCCTTTAAAAAATTACAAGAGAGATTAATGACATAAATAAATCCATATTTATAAATTATTTGCGGGAAGAAACTTGGAAAGATGTTTACAATTGCCAAAACACCGACGACAAATTCAATGTACTTTTCTCAATATTCCTAAAACTTCACAACTCTAGCTCTCCCATAAAACCCAAGTTACTTAACACAAAGAAATACAATAGATGGATCACCAAAGGGATCCATCTATTGTATTTCTTTGTGTTAAGTAATTTCTTCAAAAAACAAACGCCATTTGTGTTAAGTGATTTCTTCAAAAAACAAACGCCATTTATATTATCTTTCGAAACGCCATAACCAACCACCCGAATTCCATAATTATTTTCGTAAATATAAGACTATTCTCCGAAAAGTAGTCTATGCAGCTAAAGTTATGGAAAACGACAGGCATATACTAAAATCGAACAACCGGATGAAAGCCATGTGGAATATTGTTAACAATTACACGTCAAATTCTGAAAATCGCGAAGAAAATGTTTGTTTACTAAACGATGGCAAAATCGTATCAAATCCTCAGGACATCGCATATTTGTTTAATTCTCACTTCTCTGAAGTTGGTAAAATAACGAACTCAATATATCCAAATCAATGTCCTCCAATTATATCCACCCACGTACCCAATTCTATGTTCACTTCCGAAACTAACGCCAGTGAAGTCATNGAAACTAACGCCAGTGAAGTCATGGGAATCATCAGCTCCTTAAAAAACAAATTTTCAACAGAAATAGATGATATACCTGAGTTTATTGTTAAATTTTCATCCCATGCTATATTAAATCCACTCATAAACATTTTTAAAAGTTCTTTATCAGAAGTGGTGTTTCCCAACAAATCTAAGAGAGCTAAAGTGAAACCTTTATACAAGAAAGGAAACAAACTTAATATTGGAAATTACCGACCAATATCTCTACTACCCACATTCTCAAAAATCCTAGAAAAATTGTTCTATAAGCGTCTTCTAGATATTTTATCAAAATATAACATCCTCTCTGACGATCAACACGGTTTTAGGAAATCCTTTTCCACTACAAGCGCCATATTTTCCTTCATAAACGATGTTACCACATCTCTAGACCGTGGAGAAAATCCTCAGTGTCTTTTTCTTAACTTATCCAAAGCATTCGATGTCATCGATCACGAAATTCTCCTCTCCAAATTGCATTCTTTAGGCATTCCTGGACTTCCACATATGGCTAACTTCTTATTTAAAAGATAGATATCAACAGGTATAAATATCCTATACTAAAAATAAAGTACTTCAGCGTTTTCTTTCAGAAACAAAGCCACTTACTTGTGGAGTTCCCCAAGGATCAATTCTCGGCCCTATACTCTTTTTATTGTATGTGAACGACATATTATCCACATCAGATTGCAAAATGATTCTTTTTGCTGATGACACTAATTTACTATGTAAACACGCCAATGCTCAAAAAGTTTTGTCTAACCTTTCGACTTGGTTTCATGCAAATCGTCACATCGTAAACACTGACAAAACATTGTCTATGTCATTTCACAATAGTAATACAAAATCTTTACCCCAGGTTTCTCTTTCTTTAAACGAAACACAATTAAAAACTGTTACGAATACAAAATTCTTAGGTCTCCATATTCAAGACAACCTCAAATGGAATTGTCACGTTGACAATCTTAATTCCCAATTAAGCAAATTGTGTTACGCATTCCGAAACTTAGTTAACGCAGTTAGTCCACGTA
>NNCF01127702.1:59878-143488 GCA_002313205.1 Laupala kohalensis | reverse complement strand
AATAATCTATAGTTCGATAATAACTTGTACATGTAAATTTACAAACATATTTGCGTTAAATTACAAACATATTGACATTATATATGTATTATAACTCGCAGCTAACTTTTTATCTTATCTAGGAACGTTTGCTGAAAGTTTTGAATCCACCTCTGCCTAAGGCCCCTTGATCGGAATTGATGGGATGGTCCTTTGCTTGCTTCCGGAGAGTAAATTAGTTTATTGACCTCCACGTGGTCATACGCAGTCTGTACTGTTTTTTGACAATAAATTTATTTATTTATTTATTTATTTAATTACGAGTATATTAATGATAATACGAAATATGGAAATGTAAGCTATGAAAGATATCTTTTCACGTAAGTAATGTTGCTAAGGTGTTAAGTATAATAATATAAAAAGGCATATACTCGAAACTGAGTCGAAACGTTGTGTTAATGCAAAATTGTAATAAATGGAAAATAAATGCTCGTAACAGGTCGAATAAGTATAGAAATTATATTAAAATATTTTGATGTTTTATTAATGAAACATTTTCTTTCGCTCTCTTTCATGCCAACTACGTTAAATATTCAATGTCATATCGATTGCGGGATGATTTATGATTCTAAGAGACATGTGCGGTTGAACATTCATCACACCTTTATGACTCCGTTTCTCCGAAGCGTCGTTACGTGTGGGGAATAACGCGGAAAAGCAACGGTTGTGAAGGAGGAAAGAGATTTAATCTGGTCATGTATATAAAGAGAGTGCGTAATGTTCTTTTCATTATTTAGCAAGAATGACTTCTCAAGTACGTATGTGTTCACTTCTTGGCTTCATCATCCTTTCTTTAGTCGTAAAGATACAATCCAACGCTGAACAAACAGGTAGGTACCACCGAACTCCATGACGTTAAATCATACACATGATACAATTAAAAATATGATAGTAAATAATATTCACGTAAAAACGTTTTTTAAACAATTACTGTACTAAAGTACTATTAAAAAAGGACTGTACAAGAGTAAAAAATAATGTCTGGTAATGTTTAAAATCAAAAGAGTAAAACTGCAAAAACGTCCTTTCCTTGGTCACTCATTATAGGTGCTAGTACTTAGAAGGTACATAACCGTAGATATTTTTAAAATATAAATTTTAAAAGTTTGGGGCAGAAATTTTAAAATAGTATCGTACTTATGACACTTGGTGCCTCAAGTTTTCAAAATTAATATTTAATATTTAAAAATTATCTACGTTTTCCTGTTTTCTAATTTTTTGCATCTATGATGAGTGACCAAGGAAAAACCGTTTTTGATATTCGATTTAACTGAACATTACTTTTTACAGTATCTTTTAATCTTTTATCTTTATTTTATATTTCTGGGACTAAATTTATTTATTTGTTTGTTTTAATAACTAATCATTCTTTTTTATATGCATGCGACTATTAACATTTGATGTTATCCACACCTTCAGTGATGTTTCTCATTCTATCCATTTCTGTTTTAGCATTGTTGAATATTTCGGAACAATAGTTTTTTGAATTGTCCTCATAATAACAAAATAAATGAGCAAAATTCCGACTCTCCTACCACATGTTATTTAAGTTTCAGTGCTCACCTTTATCATCACATCTGCTCAATGGTACCATAATCATCTTTTGTCATATAAATCACACAAATCTGTAAATTTTCTGCTCGTTCGGATACTTGGAAATGACTGAAAAATCAAGTACACTGTTTGAACGGGAAGGACAACACACATACGAACATTACAAGTTAAATAAAAATTTGTAGTAAGATGTAGCAGAAGAGGGCGCTAGTTTCCCACCTACATTCCAGAAATCGTGAAAAATGAAACGGTTGAATAGAGCAGGGCACTTCAGCGCACAAATCTGCAAAATTTACGGACACTGTTTCTCCTTTGATTCTTGGTTCTTAGTGTTGGTAAAGAACGTCCAGATTGTTACGAAAGGAAGTGGTTAGGTTCTCTTCACCTAGTCATCCTTGCGGTATTGTGAACACCAATGTGTCATTTCCGAGTATAACCCCATTGTGTTCATGTCTTTCCGCGTGGTTTCCATCCAGGTGGTCTGCCGCATCGTTCTTTTCTTTTCTATTTCCATAACTAATCATGCCACATGATCTTCACAGCGCATGACATGCCCACACCAAAGAAAGCGGTTTTGCCTTTTTCTTTATTTTGCGACTACTTCATTTGCGAAACGTTTCCCAAATGTAATCTTTACTTACTTGGTCTCGCGGAGTAACTCCACCAGGCTATCCTAAATAAACTTTATTGCCAATAATAAATTAAAAAACCAACTTTTATTTACGCCATGTACTAAAACGAATAAAATCAGTTAAGGTTTGTATTATGGTAATGCAAAGTCAAATGCTAATACCTCTATACATATTTCATGTTAGTAGATCCTAATAAAAGTAAACGTTCATTCTATCTTTATCGCTGAAAATGATTTAATATTTTATGTTGAATTATTTGTCTTCGGAAAGCTTTTCGCGTTTCATGACCTCAACGAAAGATACTAAACTATTTAAGCCGAATCCTTCGCTATTATTTATGCGAATTTCTAATTTTGACAGATTATAGTCCAGTATATTATTCACATATAGAAGAAATAAAAATTATCCTACGACCAATAAGTACCGATGTAGAGAATTTTTTTATAAAATCACTGAGCCATTTTTTATTACAAATAGGAAAATAGTAGATAGTCGAACGACTTTCGATAGAAATGAAGTTGTATTTTTTGCTATCTGCAATTACTTTGTAAATAATTAAAGCTAAATTGTTTGAAAAATTTCTTTAAGTGACAGGCGATGAAAACAGTAAAATTGGTGGGCGAATTTTTCAGTACCGAAAAATACCCCTTTTTTTGACATTATATATAGAGATGTTTATATCAACCATTCAAATTAAAATGGAACAAACTATAGGGTCCAAAAACTCTGCTTTGGTTAAGGAAATGACAACTATATTGGTCTTAATGTGACAATTGTTAAGAAAAATTGTCGGGATAAATAATTAAATTTGTCTCAGAAACTAATTAACGCACAGATTCTATTGGAATATCATTGTTTTTGTTGTTACAAGGGCTTCGTTTTAAAACTATAAAAAATAGGAGTTGCTTTCTGCAGTAACTACAGCAAGCAAAGAGAATAGTGTTTTCTTAAACGTTCTCGCAGTAAATAATAAACGGATTTTAACTTACAAAGTCTCATTTTATAGGACTTTGTAAGATGTACTACTCACTTGTTTAACTTTTTGTCATACCTGAGTCACTAGATAAAAAAAGAACATGAAAAATCACAAATTTCGCACTTTCAGGGTTTATCCTAATATCCTTAAATCGGACAGCGAGAGTTAATATTCTTGTTGCACATGGTATATTATTCGATATCTAAATTTGAAAGTTGTAAAATAACAATTTAAAAAACGGGCGCTTAGTTTACATTTTTGAGAATGGTTGCTGCAATTTGGCTGAACACAGCTAATATTAGAATTGAACTCAGAAAAGAAGGAAAATTCATTATTCTGGAAATACGAGATTTTATCCATAATGAAATATTGAGAAACGTCAAGGCGGCACACATATTGACATGTGTGATTCATACTTGGATATTCGTAACTTCCAAAATAATTTATGTACACTCTATGTTAGTAGTTTTCAATGTGTATGCTGTGGCGACCAGGCGGATTGTTATGGTACTGCCTTAACACATTAGAACAAAAAATTTCATTCCTGCGTAATTTTCTGCTATTAAGACTAATTTTTGAAATGAAAGTTTGCCTCTTCTATGGCATGAATGGGTGTTATCTCCGAATGAGGATCTATAATGAAGTGAACGTACTCAATGTGAAATTCCAATACAATTTACTTCCATACAACAATAAAACGATTTACACAAACAGTAATTGTATATCTTCATTTCATTAACTCTAAACTTAAAATTTGTTAAGTAAAATGAAATCTATTTACAATTTAATTAAACTTTCACTGAACTATTCAAATGGTAAATGGTAAATAAAAGCGTAGACGAAAATGATCTGTAGATCTAAAAAATTGGGAGCTACAGATCTTTTCTTTTTTTTAAGTTGCTTCCCTTCGCAGAAAATTCTACGTTTTTGTTAGACAAACTTAAGCATTGAAAACTCATCTACTGTACATGCATTACTACAGTAAACAGTAACTGTTATTGTATTGGTATAATTTATATTATTCCAAATTATTTTACAGATAACTTAGTAGTTCGAGTAGAAGGAGGTCTTCTGCAAGGCCAGCGAATACAATCTGCAAATGGGGGATCTTATATCAGCTTCAAGGGAGTTCCCTATGCCAAATCCCCAACGGGCTCTCTGCGTTTCAAGGTAATTCACGCAATTTAATTGTGCATTCAATATTCAAATTTCTGCCACGAAAGATTTACATGATAAAAGTGTTCCAAAAGTTCAATTTCTGGACATATCTTCCTTTCATCCTAATGTACTACATCTATAAAATAAAAGTGCAATTGTGCCAATTAAGAATTTTGATTGGGGAGTTCAGTTCATAACTTCATTAAATAATATATGTTAATAGTGTTTATTATATTGAAATATTTTTTTCATTCCACCCAACTAAATTTATCATTCGAATGTCTTGTATTTTCATTATTCAAGGTAAAGTTCCTCGCACTTTTGGATTTGGAATGTAAAATATGGGTATTTATCAGATGTCCTTGCAATCAATCTTATGTCGTTAGGTTGTTAGATTGATAAACATTCATTTGGTAGTAAATTGTTCCAGTTAGGATTTTCATGGTATGAATAAAAAAAAATTAAGGAAGAAAATATCGTATTTTACGAAAAATATGAGAACATTCATTGCCACACGACATTATCATATATGTGATAATTATTTTCTTTTTATTAGTTAAATAAACTACTCGTCATGGAATGACATAGAAATATGGAGCAACGTTCAATATTATCCTCTTCCATTTTGTATCTGAAATACTTCATTCCAAAATAAGAGTAAATGGTTTCAGTGTCTAATGTATTAAATCATTTGACAATTCTTCAGGTAGCACGATGAATTTGCTTCTTTCAAGGTTCAAATATATTGTGTAGGTGTAGGTACTACTATTATATCTACATCATTCATTTAACCGCTGTACATACGATATTCTATGTGAAGGTCACGTATTTCAATATTTACTCTTTATACATAATTTCTTAGCGTAACAGTTCTAATTGTTCATAAAGATCATGTAACTGTACTGGACCATTTGACATACATGAGAGAATACAATTAAAATTGTATTTAATGACCCCTTTCCAAACCTTATTTGCATCGAGCGAAAATCTTTAAATGCTCGAAAAACAAATTCGTTTTGCTTTACAAATCGCAAATCGAATCAATTCTTTTGAAAGAAATCTTATTTATGACTTCCTCCCGTCCTTCTAACTACAACACATTCAATAAAAGTTTACTTATTTTCATCGATACTAATATTCGAGATATAGAGGAAAAACAAACGAATTTTGTTTCTTAAATACATAGCAGTACTTGAAATTTCTGTTTTACAGTAATTGAGGCATGTAGATGACAAGGTTCTCTGTAAACATAATTTTACAGGAGAAACGAAGAACTGATTAAACGCTTAATTAATTATGGAAAAATCATTTTATATTCTTATTTGATGGTGCGACTAATGGTGCTTTCAGAACATTAAATTTTATCCCAATTTAAGGTGTTCTGTTGAAACCGTTGTAAGTGCCAAATAGGAGAATGTTTTATGTTCCACATGTGATTTCCAACAACTCTGCAAGTACCACGGATAGTTCTAAAAGAGATCATGCCACACTAAAAATCACCCTTTTACCAGGCGTAATGACAAACTATAGAAATAAATTATTATAACATCAAATTCCGTGACTGATTTTGCACAATTTACAATCGTCGATTATAAATCTATGACTATATGAAAAGGCAACATACTATAAAAAACATCTCAAGTAATATTATGGTCATTAAATATTTTAATACTCATCATCTTATTAATTTAAAAAATTTTATCTTCAAATATTGAGAACATTTTTAAAAATTGATGAAAATATTATCGAACTAATTAAAATTTAAACTCGACGATATAAACAACGCTTAGAACAAACGACAAGAAATAGTACTGCTAAATGGCATTTACAGTATGGAGCTCGGCTCTTGGAACGGTACCTACGCCGGACTCCCGGCGGTGTAGACGCTAACGCTAACCTTTGACCGCCAATAGCTCTTAACCGATTAACATTAGTGTTGTCATGAATGTTTTTTGAGAAAAATACATTTAAACATTTTTTTGTCACTTACAAGGGAACTATCAACAAGGGTGGTTAAGAAGTGTTCCCAATTATTGATTGAAACATGTTGACTCTTAGTATGTCACGTTCAAATATTAGCGACGATTGAAAGCACTGCAAAAAAATCGCAAAGTGTGCCAGTTTTTGACTTGTCCGATACTGAATCTAGTTAATATAACAAAATACAAATATGTTTCGCAAATTATGATCTTTAAAAATTTGTGAGACCTTAAATATAGTTTTATTTCTTTGTTTTTGGTATAAAAATAACAAAACATTTTTTCAATCATATCACTTACAGTATCAGTGGCATTCAACTACTATAAAAAATGTGAACAAAAGTAACACATTTCGTTAAGAGTTCGCTTTAATGCATATTAACACTCTCCTAAACACTAAAAGTTTTTTTCCTCTTCAAGTTTTCAGATTATTTGTACTACAACTTGCAATTATTAATATTGAGAAAAATTTAAATTTACCACATGAAACTGCAAGTGGATGAAGAAACAAAAATTAAACAACATTGAAAATAGTACTTAAATATTCATGCTCTAATAATACATGCACAGATCCGGAAGTATCATCAAGTATTCTCTTCACAATAGATAGGTCGTCCGGTCAGTTCCTAACACCCACATTTCTTCGTTTATTCGATGTACGCGGTGGAAGATGCATTTGTGTCTTGAACACTCTTTAAACGCAGGACATTTTGTGGGAGCAAATAGCTTAAATACAGGAATCAATTTTTTCTTCAAAATGTGTACAATACATATGTATTTTCAACAAGAAAATTCATGGGCAAAGATATACTTGAAAATCCATAAAAGAACGCTGGAAGTAATATTTGAAAATGATTGAAATTTAGTGGTACTGGTAGTTTCTTTCCCTCACATCTTTCAAAATTAAAGAAGTTGAAATGAAATGTGTTGCTCTTTTATTTCCTCTTACAAATGACTCATATTTGGATCATTATGAAAATGCACTATTTTGCACTGTCAATCTATACTAATAAAAGTGAATTATTTGGTGTGCCAATGGTATTGAAATTGGACAAAATCTTTGATGAAATTATTTAAAATTTCGAAGGACACTTCTTAAGAGTGATTGCAACTAAAATGCAAAGTATGGTTAATATTGATGAATTACTAGAATAAAAGCAATTAAAATTGGCTGCTAATCTGCGAAGGTGAATCTTCCCTCGCATGACTGATGAGTAAAAAGCTGACTAATGTGTCCACCAGAGTTTCAATGCGTTACGTGAGGTGAGCAATCCACTGAATGTATAATTGTTGAAGGAAAATTATATAAAGGCTTTGAATATCATTTTTTTCAAATACATAACCTAAAAATGAAACGAAAACAAAAGAATTCAGAGGTCTTAACTATATGCACTTGGTTTATTAAGCTTTCTGTGTAAATTGTATTTTACTTTTGCCTGGAGTTTAAAATATCTAAATTATGTGCATATAAGCAAACAATACTGACAACTGTGTGCATTTTTGTAGGTTTTCCTTTTGGTATTTAATTTTGGAAATTAACGAAAGTGAAAATTTGAATTAACCTCGAAAGTAGAGAAATATGTAAACTAACATATGCATGTAGAATATGATATAAAACCCCCGGGTAACACCGGGCAAAATGAGCTAAAAATATCCAGACCTGTTGACAGATGTTTTAGTTCCAGAATGTATGTATGTATGTATTTTCGTTTCGGCCAACTAAGGACCACGATGACGAGTGTTAGTTAGGTTCTGTTTTTGTCCGAGTTCACCACTCGACACATCGTTAATTTTTCGGAGGAACAGCGTCTAGATAGAATCCAGATTGCTGTATCTGAGTATTACAACTGCTGTTGTTAGCCGCAGAGGATGAACTTTTCATAGATCACAGCTATTTAAACTGAGACCAGAATGTTTCCAGACTGATTGTTTAAATTTCTTTTCAAATCCCGGGTAGCGCCGGGTAGTTGTGCAAGTATTAAGAAAAGAAAATTATAAATCTACTTGAATTCCTTTACAAAGATAAAGGAAAGTTGAACGTGAATAACGTAGTTAGCTGAACTAACTTAAGTTTACTATTTTCTTAACTGAATCAACTCTTCTTTACTTAAATACGCGGAAAACAGCATTGTCTGTTTGCGTTTTCTTTTCTTCCTTGAACCTGGGCGAAGATACCCAGAAGTCGGACAAATCAAAGTTCACACACGATTCGGTTGTCGTTACTCGTCCGTTTGGACGTTCAGAGTTGTACAAGACCAACTAAATTGGCTCTTCACCGTGCTCACAGTATCGGCCTTCCGTATTTTTTTTCAGTGCCTTCCAGTGTGCCATCGTTACTAATATTTTGACAGGACATACTGATGGTCAATATGTTTCAGTGTAAGAAAAAAGTTCCCTTATTAGAACCTTTTCCATTTATAAGCCTCATTTCGTTCTTCAGGGTTGCTTATTCATTTTGATCGGCAACGGTTATCACGGACTATTAAAAGTGAGTCACGTATGTTTCATGTAGGATCCGGTGCCGCTAGAACCATGGGAAGGAGTTCGCAACGCATCATCCCATGGCAACATGTGTCCGCAACCTCTCTCAGGGTTCGTGGGTGTGTTTGGAGATGAGGATTGTCTCTTCCTCAATGTCTACTCTCTGCAGTTGCATCAACGCCGCAACGCACGACGTCCAGTCATGGTTTGGATACATGGAGGAAGCTTCTCCTCTGGCAGTGGCAATAGCGATGTTTACGGTCCTGAATACTTAGTATCAGAGGAAGTGGTTGTGGTTACTATTAATTATCGCTTAGGGCCTTTGGGTAAGTTTTTGATTCAACGTGATCTCTTAGTTCCCCCAAACACTAAAAAGAGAAATAAGCGGCGAGTCAGAGTTTTGCGATGGAGATCAACGGGAGCTTTCAGAGCTATCCAGTCTCAAAGTTCCCATTGTTCTCCGTCGCAAAACTTTTTCTCACAGCGCACTTCTTTCAGTGTGCAACCGGAGTTGGCGTATCGTGATTACAAAGAGAGTTTATAGGTTACAGAAGAACCTAATGGTTTCTTTTACGATTAGCTGACGTGAAAATAATTTAAAATGAAAATGATTTGTTGGTATTCTCTTATTTATCCACAAATTGATCTGTTTTAGAGATCGTAAACTATTAAAAAAATTTAAAATACTTATTCCCGTTATTATGTCAAAGCTCCATTCTTGCGCAACGCAATCGCAGATATAACGAAATATTACAAGATTGAGATTGTATTCGTAAGCGTGAAATTGTTTTTGCATTACAACAATACTTACACTCTAATTATAAACAAATAACTTATTTTTAATAATTAATAACTACGTAGTCGTTTGCACATTTCTTAATAATAAATTCTTAATAATATTCTTGAGGGTAAGAACGATATGAGAAATGAATGGTAAATCATCCAATTTCAAATAACACTGTATTACATATGCGTTATGGAATCATAATAATTACTGCAATGATTATTTTTCAAGTTGTTGAAATACCCGTTATATTGTCGCCAAATTAGTACTTAAAACTGTGGTAAATTTGCAGGATTTCTCTACCTCGATGACGCTGCTCCTGGGAATGTGGGAATGAAGGACATGGTAGCAGCTTTGCGTTGGATACAGAGGAACATTGCGGTATTCGGTGGAAATCCTGCAAAAGTCACTATCTTTGGAGAGAGTTCAGGTGGTTCTAGTGCGCATTTCCTTATGCTCTCTCCCATGACCAAGGGTAAATATCATAGAAATCTGAGCAAGAAATGGTTTATTTGAAATCTATTACAATTGATTGAAAACATCCAGTTATTTTCTATTTTCGAATGCTGTTGTAATGAAAATAAGGCGTCGTGTGTACTGGTGAGACTATACAAACCCAATAAACAATAAATACATACGCCATTTGCCTAGCGGTTAAAATAAAAATAATTCTTTCCCATTGAAATTTAATTAACCTACTTGAGAACAAAGTTGGTTGGAAGATCTCATATGAAACTCAATGCAATGACTGTTCGAAACTAGGTCAAGTGGGCATATTTTCCTGTCTTCTTCCGAAGAAAAGCAGCAATATTGTGTAGCAAATATTGATGACATACTTATGAGCTGCACAGAGATAATGCTCGAGATGCCCACCATTTTTGAGTCTGAATTTCTTTTTTTATTAATTTTTTATTTATGTATTTTATTGTTACTGAGAAACGAATTTGAACTTTTACGTGGAACTTTATTCCCATTTGAAGAATATAACATCGGGGACCCAGTCTGCAACAATCTGAAAAATAATACTTTTTTTTTTGTTTTTGGTCATTAAAATTCTTTCCTCCTACACAACTAATAGAAAAGGGAAAGTAAAATGCACATGATCGTAGAATTTCTACATTTTTTATTTTCTTGGCACATGTAAAAAACTTAAATATCAAGAAATTAGTCAACCCTGTGAACCATGGAAGTATATACAATTCTTGGGAGTATTTAACATATATCCGTGAAAGTATTTCTCAAACCCAGAGGAACAAAAAATTAATGTGTAATCTTTTTTTCTCTTCAAATTCTCGCCTTTTTTATTGAACGAATCCATAATAATAATACAAATTGATAGCTAAAAATTCTACG
The DNA here is from genome assembly GCA_002313205.1 of Laupala kohalensis. NCBI lineage: Eukaryota > Metazoa > Arthropoda > Insecta > Orthoptera > Trigonidiidae > Laupala > Laupala kohalensis. The sequence goes on along the minus strand of NNCF01127702.1, from coordinate 132,532 downwards.
AAAAAAGCAAATATCTATCGAGTTTCACTCTTCATTCAGCGCAAAAACTTTTTCACATTACAAAATCACTTTCACAAAAGCATTAATGTACTAATCAGAAGAGTTTGAGGTTCATAGTGGTGTTGAATTCATAGTGGTAATGTGTTGCGCTGACTACAGGGAGATTTCTTTTATTTTTTTATCTTAACCTAAAGCGCACCTTGCCTATTTACTGGATCATTGCAAGGCTCTTGCGGTATTTAATTCATACTTTTCCTTTTTTCCTATCCTTTTCTCGCATAGCTTAGCCAGATGTGTCTTTTCCAATCTCTGTAGCGGAGAGCGAACGCTGACCTACAATCAATCTCATTATATACTCTTTTATTGTTCTCTTTTAACAATATCTCTTACTTCTCCTATTTCTCACAAATTCTGTAAATGGTCAATAACTCTTCTCGGTGACTAAGTATTCTCCATTGGTGTCCATTTTTTAGTGTCCTATTTTCTTCATCTTTCCCGTTATTTCCTATATATCTTACACTTCCATAACAAATGTTCATTTTCAATTTCCTCTTTAAACATACAATCATTATCATCTTGCAATCCTCTCTTTCGGCAATGCCCATTACAGTTTCCATGACCACGCAGAAGTAACAATAAATAAGGATTCAATTGGGACCATTTTTTCTCTTGAGTATAAAATCAACCCTCCAAAGTAAACGCGTAAGTATCTCTTCCCTTTTTGCTTTTATCCCATCGTAATTACCACGTTTTGACTAACTTTCTTGTTATCATCTTCCTCGATCCCTTCTCATATATGTCATAACAACGTAGATGTAGGGAGGTCAGTCGACCCTGTGAACCCCTGTCATAAATGACACTACTAGCTCTTAATGGGTTGGAATTAATGACAATCTCCCTTGCGCTGCATCGTCCTTGGCAAGCGAAATCCCTTTCTAGTTTTAATCATACCATAAAACGATTTGTTTTCTTTCCCATCTAGGACTGTTCAGAGCTGCAATCGCGCAAAGTGGTCATGCAGTGTATCGCTTGGAAAGAGATCCGATGCGCCAGGCAACCTTGCGATTGGCGAATCTCGTAGGCTGCAATGCCTCCTCTACCACTGTCATTGTTGATTGTCTACGCGAGGTTAATGCTTCAACGCTCGTGGATGCTACCAATACATTGTTCATAGAATCGGTGCGTATTGGATTATTAATGTTATTGGGGTTTTAGGGCTCACCAACTACTAGGTCATTAGAGCCCTTGGTGCATATTGGAATACAGTGCGAAGGGATACAGTGTGAAGAAGTTGAAATTTTCTAAACTGCTGTTTCGCGATGAATTACAGTATTTGAATACAAGTAAACCGTTTTGTTACAAAAATATCACGATAGGATATCATTTTAGAACTAAAACAACTTTAAAAAAGAATTATTTTTTTCAATTTCCTAAAAAATCCGATTATGAATTCTAATTTTTTTTATTTATTTTGATTATGAATATTCATACATGTCTCTATTCTAACAAATGTTTTCTATGTAAAATTGTTGTTGTTGCAACTTAAATATTCAATTGCTTTCACTCCGAGATATCTATGTTGCAAAGCATTATAATTTAAAGTATTTAACTATGCATCATAAAAACAAGCGGTGCAAAAACACCGCATGTACTTACTCATATATGTTTAATAATCTACTCTATAGTACGTAAAACTAAGTTCATAAGGAAATGTCAAATTTTCATATGTTGACAAATATTTCAATCACACATACATAATCTGATAAAATTGGTTAAAGAAATTGTCTTAATAAAGTTAAATGATATACTAGCAGAATTGTTATACAGAAAGTAATTGTTATCAAAAATATTGTGATATAAATCGTTCGCGAATTCGAAAGACATAAAATGAATAAAATTTACATAAAAAAATACCACAGAACTAGTTAGAGTTCTACGGTTCCAACAGACATGTCTTCCACAAAACGTATATCCACATCATAAACAGAGTTCGGAATATGGAATAAGAAAATTAACGAATAAAACTATTCCTAAAAATATCCTAATATTTTAATTTAATAGATAATATTCGCGAGGGTTATCGAAATCATATTTATTCGATAACATTTTTACTTACGATTGAAAATATTATTCGCTATGATGAACCGTGAAAATCATTACGTTTTCTGGAAATAGGCAACACATTTTGAAAGCAATTATAGACGATATCCAATCCATTAATCACCCGATGATATACGACTACAGAAATTAGCGGAAACAATTAGGAAAGAAGCATTCTGAATGAGAATTTGCTGGGAATGATTGTAAAAGAAACATTCCCAGGAACAACTCGACGTCATCCTCGTTAGTGTTATCGACAAAGCATGTGAACGGATTTCAAATCGAAGGAAAACATTTTCGAAATAAATTTCTTTTGAAATTCAACGAGCGTTATTAAGCTGGGCGTGTGTATTTATTGTAACTATTTAATGTATTTGAAGTGTTCACCGTATTTTTCTTAAAGATTCCAAGAATTCAAAAATTAACCGTTAGGTAGTTTTTAATTAACTTTTCACTTTAATCATTTACTTTCTTACCGATTAACTATTAAGTTTAATAAGTTTTTTTAAATAATTAACTGTTAACTTGTAACTAGTTTTTTTATTAACTTTCCCAAGTATGATCATTACGTACAAAATCCAACCCTTAAGCAATCCGATACATTCGTTTCCGCGGCGAAAACACATGACATTTGAAGAAGAAATAAACACGAGGTTTTCTCAAAGGTTCACAACTGAAACTATGTCCATTATCCTTGCACAAATGTCACATATGCAAAACCACATTCTTTGGTCACGCATGATTCTCTACGTTCGAAACACGCGTCAATGGATTCTTCCGTATATCTTACAATCGAAAAGTTTCAACATCAAGCAGACTTCGCTAAGAGCAAAACATGAATGAAATTGATAATCTCGAATATTTCCGCGGCCGGTGTCATATGATTCTTGTCAGTATAATTGGAATAGCGTCATGGATTGAAACTACATTTTTGCTGCAATACTACAACCTCCTTCAGAAGTACCTATGTCGGAGGTTCGGACCGTAGTGACATGGATCCTGGGGTGACGTCGTGTCGTTAAGTGTTACAGGGCGTTGGGATTGGTCGGGGTGGTGTGGTGTGGTCACTACAGTCTTAACCTCAGACCTAGGCACTTCTAAAGAAGAACGTTGTATGGTTGCCGCAACGACAAGTTCAAATCCAAAACATGACTCCTGCGGTGAGGCAAAACGTTTGTTTACACAACTAACAGACTCAGAACCCTTACAATAGCCCCTACCATCTATCCCACTTCCATTCCACTCAATTTATATAGGCTAAAGAGCACGTAACGATCCTTTCCATTCCGTTCCTCATCTATGCAGCTCAGACCAAACAGCCAAGAATTGAGTGAAATTGACTTATTCGTTTAACCCGCGGAGACAGACGAAAAGCATGGTGAAAAACATATTTTTCGGAATCACAGACACCCAGTTTTTGCGATCACTATGTATATAAGAAAGTAAAATAAAATAAAATGAATAAAATTTAGGCGGTGGATTAAAAAAAAATTAATGCACAATGAACGTGGAAGATAATTGTGTACCCCTGTTAAAGAATAAATAGTATGACAGGTGGCAAAGCTGTGAAAAATACTTGTCTCGTAATAGGACTAATGAAAAAATAAAATATAAATCAATTAACTGTCGTTTTCAAACGTTACGTGATTAACAATGGAAAAGGGAAAAAGTTACACAAATGTAAGGTTAATCATTCTTTTTTAGTGTGGAGTAGGGGCATAAACTAAGAACTAAGAAAAATGAAAAAAAAATACTAATGGCTTCTACGAATTATCATTATCTGAGATATCATTTACTATGAACAGTGAGTTTCCCAATATATTATTCATTGAAATATTTATTAATGAATTCTAACATTCTGCGTTTATCTTAATTATCCTCTAAATTAAATTTTCTATCAGTTTCGTATTCCAACACCTCAATCAGTTTCATCTCTTTTTCAAATAGTAACAACTAGTCATGTGCTCTTCCGCGATTTATTCCTGTTCGCACATATTTCTCCATCACTTCACACTTCACGACCCGTTTTTAGCAGCAAAATCATCTGCAAATCCCTTAACACTAAGAGGAAGTATTATTCACAGGCAATTTGGAGTCATTAAATATAATGTTGAACTGTTTACATGGTTGCCGAGACCGGAATTAAGATCTCATGATTTTACTCTTACCTCAAACAACCAGCCTCCAAGTCCACTTAACTATTATTAAACAAAAAACAAGTTTTTCCAAGAGTCAAAGCGGTCGCGTGATGCTGTCTTCATCATATCCTTGAGTCGAAATGAAATCGTGGGTTACTACTTTTTACGACCCCCATTGGCCCGATGTTGCTTGTACCACAGATACAAACACACACAGAACAGTATTTATTTTGTCTTGTCCCCATTTTTTTCCTCCTGACTTGTGTGTAATTGTGATTGTTTTTTTCTCAGGAGCTAGTGTTCCCGTTTGCTTTTCGACCAGTTGTGGATCTTAAGGTGGAAAATGTCCCAGTTTTCTTACCAACATCTCCAATCAAAATAATTATGGATGGTAATCAACATCCAGTTCCCTTCATGAATGGTTTCACTGACAAAGAAGGTTATTATTTACTGAGATGTAAGTACTCGTTATCCTTTGACTTACTTCCCGAACCCCCCAGGGGACTTACATCTAGTAAGTACGTGTTTGGCGAACACGGGGCCCCGAGATGAGCCTGGCATTACTTCCACTTACTTGATTAAGGCTCCTTCCTTTCTCTTATCTGACCTCCCTTGGTCACCTCTTGTTCTTTTCGATCCCGACGCTATTAAGGCTAGGATATCTTTCATTTTCCTAATTTTTTCCATCCCTCTCGTTTTTTGTCCTACCCTTCATTTTTGTCCCCCTTATTCTTTGTCCCCCCTCATGTTATGTCCTCCCCTCATTTTTTGACCCACTCTCATTTGTTTGTCAATGTTTTTGATATTTGGTTTTGAGATATGATTTGGTATGTTGTAAATCAGGAGGGTTTTTACTGGGTATGGTTGAGTCATACGGCAAGTCCCACACGCGGGGAGAGTCATGTTGTTTCTCCCTAGTGTGTAACTGCATTTTCCCTACCTGTAGGAGTTTTTAGGGCTCCAATGACCTTTTATGTCGACATGAGCCGTAAAGCCCCACAAAAAAAAACTTCCCGAACGTAAGGACATGTGAATGTAAAGGTCTTCTTTTGTAGACTTAAAAGATTAAGCTCATTAGTGTTTAAGTTTTCCCATACTACAGTAGACTAGGGTATCACATGTGCTCGCACCAGGATACTTTAGTTTTCAAGGCAAGGATTGTGGAATAAGAATATGTATAACGAAGCAAAAGCAAACTCTCTTATTGAATTTTTTTAAAGAGGATGAATTGATTTAATTCCACTAAACCTCAGATCAAAATGAATGAATTTATTTATATTTCACGGGTTTCTAGAATACTGATTTATCAACGCATAACACAAAACTGCAACTTCACGAGTAAATCTAAGCACCTACTTGAACTAGGGTCCGAAGGTACTCTTCAAATTTTTATGCATATCGGGGAACTGATTCATAATACGATTTCGTATGATGCGTTTGTGGTATTGGAAGAGGAATATTAGTGCTATTTTAGGAATTTGCAAAGAAATTTTGGTGTACATGAAATATATTATCCCTACCAGTTTTACCTTTCTCTAAAAGTAAATTTAGTATTTTGTCCCTACCATTTTTGGATTGGTTCCCGGATTTTAGTCATGAGCATTTCTTTACAAATTGCAGTTGCGGATCTTTACAACGAAACTGTTGCTCGCACATTGGATGCTTCTTGGGAAGAAAGTATTCTTTCTTTCCTGCGCCTTCCCGTCAATGGCTCCAGGAATGGAGAAGCGTCTCAAGCACTACGAAATTTCTATTTGGATGGAAAGCCTCTTACTAATGAAACCGTACCTGGGTTTCTGGATGTAAGTCACCAAACAACCAAGTCATATATTAATGAACATTCCTATTTTAATAGATTCTTTCTGTTCATTGTACGTATTTAAAGACATTAATAGATCACGTGGCAACTTTCGGTCAGGTGAAACTGGCGACGAGTTGGGAATCGAACCCGGGACTCCGGCATTGATCGCAGAGGTTTTTACTACTACACCATTCGTTCGCCTTCCACGACAGTACACGATTTCCACCCAGACCTATACCCCGAACGACCTGAGACACATCCCCAAAAAACGAGATAAGTGAACCAGGCAACACACTGTTGTGTGCACTTAAATATTGGTTTCACATGTACCTACGTGTTAAGGTTCGTTGTGCATGTATTTCTTCCGAGTACCCTACACGTGGAGAAGATATGTGATCCTTACCTCCTGTTTGAATATGTATCTTCGGTCGTCCGGGGTTTAGGACTGGGTGGAAATGCTGTACAATCGTGGGAGGCAAACGGGTGGTGTAGTAGTTAACACCCCTGCGATCAATGCAGGAGTCCCGGGTTCGATTCAGGACTTTTTGCCATTTTCACCTGACCGAAAGTTATCACATTCATTAATAAATCATGTTCTTTGGAAACGGTATAAGAAAAAATGTTTCAGTTGATCACCGATATTTATTTTGGAGAGGGGACATCTTTTGCGATGAGACAAATGGCGAAAAATCACCGAGCTCCTGTGTACGAATATAGCTTCATTGTTGATGATGTACTGAACGTTGAAAAGGCATTTATACCCTTCAATTTTACAGGTGAGTGTAAAATTATAAGAGGGGGTCAAGACTAATATCTTCCTTTTTACAATTTTTCACTAATATGTATTATGTAATAACTCTCATTATAATCTCGAAACGTTTTTCTGATCTTTCTTTACGTCTATGAATCGAATGCAAGAGGACCAACTTCCAAGTATCATGATACGTCATATGTCTTTGTTAACTCGGTAGAGATATGATGCGTTCGAAACGCGAATTCGCCATAGGACGGAAAGATCGACCGAAACTAGTTTTGGTAGATGCGCTTTTGCCAGAACTAGTTTTATGCGTTTTCATGCATACTTTAGAAGACAATCATGAAAACTTCCGTGAAAAATATGAAGTATTGAAGAATAAATACTTGTAAACGCACAAAACTAGTTCTGGTAAAAACTCATCTACCAGAACTAGTTTCAGTCGTTTAACACTTTCTTGCACGGACTTGTCTTGCATTTTCATAATGTTTTATTTTTAAATTTATTTGTTGATGGTCTAATTGATAAGGAGCAAAGCGAGTTCAGTTATGAAAGGTTAAACAAGGGTTTATTGGCGTAAGGTTTATTCAGGTTTTATTTATTACCAAATGAACATCAGACAGCAGTTATCAAACTTTCAATGAAAGCTCATTGCGGTACACAGTCCACGATAGTTGATAGAATGCATCGTTTTTTGATGAAGGACAATGTTTTGTAAGGATGTATTTAATGTTTGGTAAAGCATAGAATACATTGATAAATGTAATTGATGACCCAATTACCAGACACTTCATGTTTCACATATTACACTACAACATTACATTATATTACAGTAATGTTGTAGTGTAATGAGTGAAATATATGTCTGATTAATTGGCTCGTTATTATATTCATTGTCATTAGATATTCAGACTTTTTATGATAAAATATATGAGGTGTTTACAATAGTTTGTTTTTTTTGCAATAAAAGTACTGAAATTGTATTCATGAGTGAATATGTTCTATTTTTGTTATGTGGGATGATTGTTTGGTATGTTTTTATTTTCATGCTATATTTTTGAAAATGCTGATTTCACTTGTTGAGAGACTACATTCGAAGAAAGAAAGTATTTACCAACTTCCCCCGTTCCTTAATATAATAACGTTTTTCAAAGTAAATTTCAATATGTAAATTTAAATGTGTATGCGGTTCGGAGAGTAATAGCAAAATATTTATATAGTTATATTTTCTAGTTTTTATTTCCGTGAAAAGTAAAATATTTTTGTTAAATATAAGATCTACGAATTTTCAAGATTTTGAGGTTACAACTGTCCGTTTCAAACTCCCAGCTAAAGTGTGTGCATATTATTACGTCGGTATTATTACATCAGAAACGCTTTATAATGCTATTACAGGAGCAGTCCATGCGGATGACCTTGGGTATCTTTTCCGTCTGGATATTCTTCCCGAAGTATCGACAAATTCATCTGCCGCGTTAGCAAGAGCTCGTATGGTCAGACTTTGGACCAACTTTGCCAAACATGGGTAAGTCGACGGAAATTTCCCACAATATTAATTATAGCCATTCCAACAATAATTATCGTAACCAGTCATAACCATATTTATCATAACCATATTCAGAATCACAACATTCATGCATATCATAAAAATCTATTTCTTTCTTTTTAGTTTGTACTATATCTGAATGAATTTTTGAGAATAAAATTTTCACCATTTTTATTTTAAACTCGTATAAATACTTTTCAATAATAATATATTTCTAGATTTTATATATTACCACAATTTACGTGTATCATGATTTACAATTTTTTTCTAAATGTTACACATCTTCACAAAAACGATGTTATTTTCATTCAGTGACATGGATTTGATAATCACGTGGATTGTTGTAGTTTTTGTTTAACAGAACATTATATATTACAAATATAACACAAGTGTTAACTCCTCCTGGAATAATTTCAGAATGCCAACTTTGAGAGCTGATCCAGTTTTGAATACGAATTGGTCGCCGTATACCAACAGACGGAAGGATTTTCTGGAAATAGGGTCTGTTTTGAGACCCGACGTAAACCTCAATGAAGCACGAGTTACCTTCTGGAAAAATTTCTACCGCACATACTCGTCAATTAATGATCAGACTATTTTTTAGGTGTCGTATAAGTACATAAAGGCAAATGTTATGAACATGTATATTGTTCTAATATACAAGCAAATTGAAAAAAAGCGCTGTTGTAATTTGCCTTTCTATTTCAAATAAAATAATATTTTTACTAATTAAATTAATTTTTTAACTAACCATTATATACAACCATTGCAATTTAATTTTATAATATTACCTTGTTAATGATTGGATAAAATATTTTTAAGAAGATGAAATGAAAAATCTTGGAACATTCTGTTAATTTGATGACTTGCTAATTAAATATTATCTCTGCAGTATAATTAAATATTATCTCTGCATTATATAATATTAATGGAAAATACTGCACAAAATTCATTTCTTAAAATCAATTTACCTTCTTTGTCTGTCGTTGCAACCACAACGCAGTTAAATGCATTTGAGATATTTCAATAACTATGCTGATTTACGGCATTCATTACTTTACGCGCTAGGGATGGTATGTTGTATTTCATTCTCTTAGCAAATGTATTTAGAAAACACCTTTGACTTCTGTCGGTGTGCGTTTTCAAATACATTGAAATTCTTTAAACTATTTGTTTTCATTTTGTGGTTTGCAGACCAAATACCATGTCTTTGCTAACCACTGTGCAATTCAATGCATTTTGAGACACCTCAATAATTTGACCAAGTGCGATAATTATTAAATCACAATTTGAATAATAATCTTAAATACATATTTAAGACATCTCAATAATTGTACTGATTTGTGTCAGTTATGTGATAGATCTTTGATATTTCATTCTTTGTGACACTGTATTTGTAATTACATTACATTACAAATAAAGAATTTTTCTCAAAACGCATCGTAATGTAACGAAGTTGAAATTCGGATTCAGCACCTCTGAAAACATGAACGATTCAGAAGAAAGTTTTTTTTATTTTTTCTTGGAATTGCCAGTTTTATATCCCTACCAACTGAACTACTTCAATAAGAATGATTGAAGGTGGGAACAGCACTCCAAGTTAGTCAAATCATTGAGACGTATAATTGTTTTCTTTGTTTATATTGTAATTGTCATAATACACAACAATATGAATAATAACAAAGAAAAAACATGATTTAATTTGTATCTATTTGTTAATAGTATAGTTCAAAAAAACATTCAAGAACTCAATTGACTCATTTGAAATGCATAAGAGCATGTAAAAACATGGAGACCGATCGCAACGGTTTCGTGATTTATGCATCTCATCTCGGAAAAAGTGAAATATCGTTCTCAGATGACCCGTGACCTATAGATAACAGTTATGTAAAAATACTATGGAAAATGTACTACAAATCAAAGTAATCTTCCATCACTTTCATGATTTGAAAGTTGGTCTTATTTTGTAAATAAGTCTTTTCTCCATAAGACACAATGTATTACATCATTAATTCTAATTGCAATTATTTCATTTAAATGGCCGGTGAGGTTTGTTTTAGAAGTTGAAAACGCAATGAGTACATGTCATTCTGTTTATTTATGCCGATTAGAGATATTTTTGTGATTTAATTCTACCTACGCTACTACTACCTAAAGAAGAACATGACATTCCCCTTCTGCCCCTCGTTTGTTTTGCAATACGTGGCCATCCGTATTGAAGTCAATTCGAGTAACAATGACTTTTAGAAATGTAGAAAGATATACTCTTAATTTATAAATACCCACTGACTACCCGGCGTTAATTTATAAACAAAGCTGATTACCCGGCGTGACCCGGAATTCTTCTTACTTGTTAGACCAACGAACCATTCGCCTAAAGCCGCGCAGATCGAATTTTCGGTTCCGAGGAAAGACAACGGCGATAGCGCGCCTGCACCATTTCATTAAAATACTTCCAAAATTTAAACCATTCGCCCAAATTTTACGATTTAAAGATTCTTGTTAAATGTACAAAGCAAAACAAAAAAATTCTATTAAATTCGATGATGGATGATTTTTCCTTCTTCAATTATTCTCTTAATTGAAATGTTTTAGCACTCCTAATTTCAAAAACGTTTTTTCGATAATGTAGGGCAACCTTTGTAGGTATACATATGCTATCGCGAACTTTTTTTTAGAACTCTTTGAAGCGAATGATATTGCCATTCATACTTGACACCTATCTGTAACCGTTTAGGCAGCGTAGGCGAATATATCCCTCTTTTCCCCGATTTCATCGACAATTATGGTCAAAATCATTTTCTATCTTTCTTTTTACGTATTATTAACTTTCTTTTAGTATCTTAGACTAATTTTCTTTTACTCAAGAAAAAATAAAATCTAACTATATCGTAAGATTAAAATATTTTTACTTACCGATTTTTAAAAACATGTACAACATCCTTATTTTTCAAATTCCTTTTTATACAAATTTAATACAAAACGTGACTATGCACTACACGACTTCGCGGGAGCCTCGCCTCGCCGGTCCAAATTTCGCTTCCGAGGTATGACGCGGTAGCACTATTTCTGTAAAACTCTTGTAAAATCTGAACTATTCGTCGAAATTTTATAATTTAAAGACAGTGAATATTTACGAATAAAATGATACACTACATGTAATGGAAAATACTGACGTGGAGGGGAGCTAGTGCCGTTAGCATTGCTACTCGCACAAATATTTCCTTAACCGCCCAAAGCTGATCTCACGAATTTCTTTTTACATATTCTCAGGGTGTAAAACACATTAAGTGTATTTATAAACCAGCAACAACAACTCTACAATGAACATCTATCAGCATCATATTTCCTAAACGGATGGAAAATAAGTGAAGTGAAGTTGTTTCTCAAAGGAAAAGGAAGAAAAAGAGATGGTGCCTACGCTAACGATTCAGTTCTGATTGTACAGTACAAGAAGATTCGCGAGACAAACTGCAGAAGAACACTCAGCGCCATTTAGATTTTTGTGCAGAGTAGTGTGCTGCTAGTGGGTTACGATTATCTAAAGATAAAACAAGGATATTATGATTTGCAATATCCAGAAGGACAAGAAAGACTTGAGGGTGCAAATGTATGGACTCAAGATACAGATAGTTAAACATCATAGGTACCTGGGCGTGGTCCTAGATCACCGACTACAATTTCCGGAACACCTATGTTAGGAAAAGAGTACGGACAATATAGCATGACATGTGTAAGCATAATGCATTATGACATATCATGGAGTGACTTGAAAACGCTATATCTAGAAGCGATGCGACCAAATGGCAACGTAATTTGGACTGAAAGGGTGATACACCAGTGTTTCGAGAGAAGGCTGAGGATGATTGAGCGACTATGCCTAGTGCAAATATGTGGAAGTTACAAGACTGTCTCTACGGAAGAATTCAATTTACTCTTAAACATAATGCCGATGGATTTGTACATTCAGAAACTAAAATAAACCCACATATTGAAAAGGGAGGGAGCAATTAAGGTGAATGAACAAGAATTACATAGAGAAGACAAGAAATCGCGACGATTGCTCACGGAAGCATTAATGCAAGTATGACAGCACCGATGGGAGACTAGTACAGGAAGGATGACAAACATATGATTACATGTGTACGGTAAACTTTGCCCACAGATACAGAAAATGGTTCCATCCAACAAAATATACACTCATAGAAATCTCCTAAATTGCGGTGAACCTCACCGCCATGTAACAGATTAATTATGTTGTGTTAAATGAAAATGGAAGACGGGACCGAGATTCGAACTCGGGACCTTGAACTCGTCGCGCTCACGCGCTTACCAACTTATCACCGCAATTTAAGAGACTTCTGTGTGTTTGTGATACCTTGACTGGTAATAAATAAATGAAACCTTGACTGGTATGTTGGTAAGTATAATTTTTTTGTTTTAAAAATGTCTGTTTTTAAACCCTTGATGATTAAACGACCATTTGACTTTTCATTGACCTCCATCGACAATAAATCAAATCGATCACAATCTTCAGATGAATAATGATCATCAGTTCAAATCGTATCGATCATTAGTTCGAATTTACTTTCAATACAAATGGGTTTTGTCAATAAAACGAACACCTCAAATATCTCCTAAACGAATTGAGATATCACAGTGCTGTTTTCACTAACAATAAGGTAAGCCGTGCAATGGGACTAATTATTCGACATATTTAAATCATTGTAACTCTTGAGATATTGCACCTTTGTTGATTTTTTAAGTATATTTATATATAGTAGTGCTGTTTACGTCTCACACTTATATTATTAAATTATAAAGTTTTACGACCTCTTTTGGGCAAATAACTGTATTTTACTTACAAAGTTTCAGTTGTGATATTGAACTTCGTCAGATGATTCATAAGTAGAGCATTATCCTCGTTAAATTTCATGAATTAAATGAGATATTATGAAGCAACAGGATAAATAAAAACAGTACAATAACCATACACAAAATTATCATTATATTAATAAATAAATATCTTATAGTTTCCCTGTCCCCACCTAGGTTATAATTCTCCACTGTGGTTTTTACGTGTATCATTTCAGACATGTTGCATTTATAATAACAGTCCAGTCTATTGCAGTTTGGTGGTGAAAAGATTACTCATTCGTTTCTTATGTCTTCAGAGGCGCTGAATCCGAATTTCTACATTAACACCTCGTAGTAACTTGTACGTTTTGAGAAAACTTCGAAAAATTTGGAAAATGCTCTTTTTCTAGTTTTCTGTATGTCCCAAAACGCACAAGCTTCCTACCGACTTTTTGTCCAACGAACATGTAATGTAATGTAATATATTATATTATATTATATTATATTATATTATATTATATTATATTATATTATATTATATTATATTATATTATATTATATTATATTATATTATATTATATTATATTATATTATATTATATTATATTATATTATATTATATTATATTATATTATATTATATTATATTATATTATATTATATTATATTATATTATATTATATTATATTATATTATATTATATTATATTATATTATATTATATTATATTATATTATATTATATTATATTATATTATATTATATTATATTATATTATATTATATTATATTATATTATATTATATTATATTATATTATATTATATTATATTATATTATATTATATTATATTATATTATATTATATTATATTATATTATATTATATTATATTATATTATATTATCTGTAATGGAGACAGAAACCTGTCTCCATTTAACTTTATTCCAAGTTAAAATGCTCAGATAATTGGACAAGGTCGGCAAAATTTGGCATGGTTACAACCTGTCAAGATAAGTCAAGATAAACCAATAATTAGTCATGAATTTAAGTTTTTTCCATATAATTACATAAGATTACAATTTATTAGTTATTTTGTTTGCAATAATTCAATTTTAATTAATGATTTCTTCCGTTATTTCGGATGAATAAAGAGACTCACGAATTCAACTTCAAGACATGTATTTGATGTGTTGCTCTTTCTGCTTTATCAAGTGTTGCTTACGTAGTAGGATAACCGGTCGAATGATGGTGCGTTTCCTTTTGCCTACGTCAATGCCACACAAACAGACATAGATCGTGAAATCCTTAGTCTCCCGTGGATGATTCGATAGATATATTATTTGCGTGACTTCTGGTAAACATTTTCGTAGTTATATAAAATTTACCCTCATTTTATATTAGTATATGTGTACATGTATAAATAATACATGATTGAAAAATCATTATCAATAGAAGTGTCGTACTTTGATTTGTGATAGTCTGCTGTGTTCAAGAATTATTGTAAAACGTTGGATGCCTTCAACGAGTTGGGAGGCTGGAAGTCTGACCATTAGAATATCGGTAAGTATTAAGTGTCCTTTACTTCATGTCAATATGTTAGTGATGCGAGTCTTTTAGATTACGTTGCGATACCAAAATGAGATAAGTTCAACGACCCACTGATGAGATCTATAACCTCTCATACGTGAACTAGGGCATAATTTTTACTCACTTCTCAAACCATTGAAATGGCGCAGAAAAGAAAATATCGCACAACAGAGCCCGTTGTAAACTGTCATACAATTTTGAACTTTCTGTTATGATAAATTTTTGGAAAAAAATTACACGACAAAGGTATTATCATGCGTTTCAACGAACAAACGTTAGTGCTCACAGGTTAGTTATCGTGTCATCCAGCTATTTTAATTTAAATATCAATTTTGAAACATTAACAAGGTATTATCTTTAAGTACTAAGTAAGATAATGTATTGTGTTTCCCTCGTTTTTGCATTTTTTCACTTTAAGTAAAACAGAAGGAAAGGGAATAATGTATTGATCATCTCACATGAAACACGATCCAATGAGCCTACACTTGATAAGCCAGGTACATCCTTTAGACAAAATTCGTACCAGATCCGAACCCTGACATGCGTTTTAACAATTTTAGAAATTCAGTGTAGAAGAACGTAGGTATCTCTGAAGCAGCAAGCGAGGCCATGTTAGTACATTTAATAACGTACCTATTACATACCAAGATGGATTGATCAACAAACACTAATTCAAAATAGACACCAAGTAATGTATTTTACAATTACAAATCAGAGAAGACAACTTAAAACCATACAGTTTATCAATAAATTGAATCAACCCTGTTCTCTATAAGTAAAAACGTTTAAATAATTTAAAATAATCAGTCGAATAAATTACATTATTTTAATAATGGAATTTTGAATACATTAACCAATTTTCGTATTGAGTTTCAAACCAACCAGAATTCGTATGTACACCGACAAAAGATTACCAATTTTAAGTTGATGATAAGAATACAAATGGACAAAGGTGTCTGAATATCTGTAAAATATGAAATTCAATGTTTTGATATTATATTTATTTTTCCATAAAACAATTTTCTTTCTATCAGCAATGATTCTACTGAAGGTTGCAGAATTTAACATCTTAAAGGTGTGTTAGTAACGAAGAAGAGGACTCAACTGGTAGTTGAGTATAATGAGGTTACAAGGAATGAAGGTTCTTTTATGAAACGGCCATATCAGTTTTCAATATAACAATCACTCCTTAATACACATACTTAAACATTACATACACAGAATTGAAGAATAAGGTAAATACAAAAAGTTGAATTTTTCCCCCCCCCCCCAAATATAATTATAATATCCCCAAAGTTAATACAGAATTACGAATTAAGAAATGATGCAAATTTGATGTGCATGAAAAAATAGTACGTAATGACAACTGAGTTTTCAGTGTCTATTCCAGGAGGTTAAATAACATTAAGATACTTGGTTGTTTACGTAGTATATAAGTGATTCTAGGTCACAACTCAGGTGAAATAGATGACGACCACTTTACATCCTTGCGTGATCTTGAAGTGTCTTGTTTCCGGGTTGAATTATTTATGCATGGATGAAGCGGCTTCCAGTTGAGTTGAATAGAGAGCGATGCGTGGATTGTTGATGAAGATGTACATATCACCTGGAGTGGTAAACACGAACCTACTGAAAGTATAGAATTAGATTAGAGATTTGTTAAATATCAGCATAATTGCGTAGCATCAGCTCTTGAATCGATGAATGTAGTTCTCTACATGTTGATACGCATACGAGCACTGGGCAGTGAAGACTGCCTTCCAAAATATATTTTAGGATGTCATTTCTTCTTATGTCCTGATAAATCAGGACAGTAAGGGGCAATATCGATTACGAGGCGTGGAATTCACAGCTTGAGTTGTTGTTTTCCTTAGTGGAGCACTGGTTTATACACTCTTGCTGTCAGCCCTCAGGCATAGCAGAGGATGCAGTCACAGGGATTGTTCCATGGAGAATGAAGCGGTAGACTTTGCTGCTCCCTAGTAGTGATTATATGTGACTAACAAGACAAGTGGTTAATTTATGACCTATATGCGCACCTGAAGAAAGATAGCAAAATTACGAAATATGCGTGGATCGTAATAAGGTGTCTTTAAGAGTTTATTCTGAAATTTTTGTAGCTTTTTCATAGTGATGTGTGCGGTATTGTACGACACAGGGTAAATCCAAAATTTTTAAATAGATATGTACAATGTGAGAATGCAAAGTGGTTTTAACGACTAGTGGATATTTATTAATGGTCTAAAATATAAAAAAAATTGATTATTTTTTATATTATTTTAGTGATAATGTGATGTTTCTATATGACTCCCGTGTCAAGATGAAACCCGTAGGTAGCGACATTCAAAGAAATTTTAGTTCTAATTAGCTTCAGATATTAAAAAGTTATATAAATAGTTGAAATATAATATATTTGTTAATTTTTTTGAATCAATTTTTCAAACAACAAAGTATCTTTCAACTGTTTATGTAACTTTTATATGAGTGAAAAAATTAGTATTAAATTTACTATGAATAATATTAACTACAACGTACCACTACTCTTTATTATAATGTATATTTTGTGATTATTATTATTATTATTATTATTATTATTATTTTACTGGTAGCTACATATATTCCTGTACTCGATTGTAGGCCACTGAAGAAGACACCATAACTTGTCAAACGTTGTTCTAGCAAAATATTTTTTCGGTTGAAAATAACTTTATTCCATGGTAGGTGCATAAAAAACAATTTAAAAGTAAGTAGGTTTTTAAGAGATGGTCCCGTAAGAAACTACTTACTTTCCGTTCGGAGCCTGGCGGAGGTGACGCTCCAGGCATCGACAACAACGTGTCATTGTTTTTCGGAGTCCTATTTCTCTTATAAAGAAATATTTACTCAAGGTATATATTTTCTTTTTAAATGTGTATACTAAACATTCCAAAATTTAGTCTGTTTAGATGCATGCCATTTTATTTTTATTTTTCGATTTAACAACGCAATATTAAACCGATATTTTGGAACAATACGTACAATGCGACTTCGCTTCCACGATCCTGCTGAGCGGTAGAGCGTGGGTTCAAACCCAGCTCGACCGAACTAGGTAAGCTTCACTCCCACTTCAGACAATAGTCAGTTCGTTACCATAAGTTCCGTGGAACCCAATATATAACCTTCCCAATTCTCCTATTCAAGACCAACGGATAGATAGAAGAGCAGGACTCATAGCCTGAACCTCATAAAAAGGAATAAAATAAATATATAAATAATTCCGCAAATAAGTTGCCATAAATTTTTACAAATATATAAACACGATATATAGACTATTTGATTTGCAGGTTTGATCTACTTCTAGTCATGTGTTGTCGTTGTACCGTTTTCTTTTTATTTTGTTGTTGAAATCATTATCTTACGGTTCAGGTGGAATGAGTTGAAGACAACTGGTTTGCATTCAAATCTAATCGAGCGCGAAAATATCACTCTAGATACCACGTATCTTATACAAGATTAAATGTCATTGACAACGGAGATTAATGCTGATAAAACACAATGAATCAAAACACAAGGCAACACACTTTCAAACGATTTTGCAAGCAGAAAGATTCCACTTGAGCTGTTATATTCTGTTAGAGAGAAAAATCTCTTATAATCCATCATTCATCTATTACTACTGGTGAGTACAGATGTTTTCTTTTGATTGTTCTAACTGTGGTATATTGAATACAATCCAATACACATATCTTTAAATAATGGAGATGAAATCATTTACCCAACGTCGTCAATTGTATTCTTTAGACGAGTACTGATTATTCAGTAATTTGCGAGAAAAGTAAATAATTAAATAATATGGATTATTATCACTTATGAATTTAGGAAATAATATACAACTCGTTCGGTTTCGTGGGGAGAATCTAAGCAAATACGAAATAATTTGTTCATTAAAATTTCTCAGTTTATGAAACGTTTGTAAAATGATAAGATTCTTAAATCTATCATACTCATTTATTTGGTGATAAGCATAGATACTATTTTGCTGAAGAATAAGGATACATTTAAATATAATGAAATAAAAAAGAGTTGTCTATTTTTCTGGATAACTTATTTAAAAAATTCACCTAAAATTGTCCTCAAATGAAATACATTTTACGAGATAATTAGACTGTTCTTTCGAATATTATTATTAAGAATTGGTGGTACACCTAGTTTACTTAACTCTAAACAGAATGAAACTTTGTGACTCCCGAAAAATTAATTATTGTGCAAAAGCTGCTTTCGACTACTTATGTTATCGTCTTCAGTGTGCTACAATCAAGTTACAGAAATATAATTACAGGTAAAATTATCTTAAAATATAATGATAATTTTTTTTAATAATGAAAAGTAGTATGTTGAAGTTTATGATATACCGATATGTTTTAATACAAATTGGTTTCAGATTTATAAAAGGTATGTAAGTATTTGAAGGATAAACTGTTTGCATGGAAAAATTATTTTTTGTCTTTCTATTTTTGCAAATGTTGAAGCTAATCATTTAATACTTTGTTTGTGGATCGTTTTGTTTTCCGAAAAATTCCAATGGAAGAATAATTAAGTATGCATAATGCTCTAATTCTAGGACAAGTGGAACTCTAGCAATTTGAAATGGTTTGTTCTGCTTCCACTTGGTGGAATGCCCCGTTGGTGATCGTGCTGGTGTTTTTGTCACCGTTGGCCAACGGAGACATCGTTCAACCCTCACACAGAAATTGTTTACCTGCAAGTAAGATTTAAAATTTTATATCAACAAGTAAATTGTAGCCGTAAGTTCTGAGGCTACTATCAACAGACTCATGTAGTAAAGTTTAGGCTCTAGGAGAACAGGAAAGAGTTCATCACCCACAAAAGAAACAACAACAAAAAAACAATACATAAATGAAAAAGTAATAATAAGTTGCACGAATAAATAAAATTAAAAAAATTTCCAAAAATATTCATGACAGATTACAATTACCTTGGCTTCACAGCACTACACACATAATATGCATTACTATCACCTCCACATTATTAGAGTAGGTACATCCCAGAGTCAGTGTCTATGTCAGCGATTGATAGGGTGCATGGTTCAGCATCAGAGGCGAGAGCAATGATGTTTTGGGAGCGTCAAGTTATCCCCAAGCGCATGAAGAAACACATCCGTCATCAAAAGAAGCTGTCACTCTCCGCATCCACCTCCAAAATGTAAACAACTCTCCTCCTCTAAACGTGACATCCATAAACTCCTTAACCCAACAAATACGCTTCTTAACCTATTCGAGAACCACTTTTTCTCAGTGGCTCGAGAATTCTTCCGCACATCTGCCGTGCAACAGTACGCAGTCTAAAGTTATGAGAACGAATAACCTATTCTTTGTTACAAAACATATACCAACATTTTAACATTTTTGCATCATATTCATTAACGGAAACAAACGACAAAGAAAATTTTGGGATGAAAAACTCTGGAATAACAATCTCGCATTACGACAGAATAGTTTTAATACAAACAATACTTTAACGCACAATACATGAATTAGTCTACAATTGCTTATTAAATAGCAATTCTCATTGAGCGATACTCTGGTTTGAGACTTTAGAGATTGTATCTAAATTTAAATGCAAGAGTTACATCATAAATTTAAAGTAGGTAAACAAACTGGAACAAATTAATTAGGTATTGATCTCTTTAACACAAGCAATAAATAATAAAACATTACCTTAATAAGGAAGGTTAGCTGTGTACAGATAGATCAATTATACAATGTAGTCGTGGTATATAACTCACTTTATGACGATGTATAGAGCACACAAATATTTTGCGAGCAAATTATTAATAAACTTATGACATACTCGGCAACAAACAATTGTTCAGATGACGAAATTGATTTACTCTCACCTTAATAGGAGTTTAACTTATACTTTACGTAGCTCTTTTCTGGAATTCTTAGATGGAAATTTGAAGTAGAATGTTAATATAATTATTAATGATCATACACTGTATTATTTGTACCCTAACTAACGAAAAATATGTTTCTTTTTGTTCTTTTATGTATTTTTGTTAAGTTATATTTATAACATAAAATGAAAATTGTTTCATTCACATTGATTACAAAAAACGTGTCGTGAGAGATGATAATGCATTCCGCAAGAATGAATGTATTAAGGTTAGAATTCTGAAGTAATTTAAAAAAAATTTCTTCAATAGAACGAAATAATTTTGAATCAATCAGTAAATTTAATCAAGAATGAACTCTCATTCATTATAAATCAATCTTATGAATTAACAATGATGCATATGACAATATTTTCTAGAATAAATTTATTATTTCTAAATGCAAAAAAGGGTGTTTATTAAATCAACCATCATATTTTGTTTAGCATTATCTACAAAATTTGTGTAAAAAACAAAGAAGAAGAAAATAATATTTGAAATTTAAAAAAATATTTTAAACTTTTAACAATTAATGCGTATATATAATTACTGAAGATAATATATTGAATGTACCCATTCCTTTATTAACATTTATATTAAAAGTTATAATTTTTTAGTATTGTAATAATTTTGTTATTGCTTTGCTAAAAGATAAATAATATTCCCCTTTTAATACATTGATATTACACTTTTTCATAAATGTTTTTTATTTTTTCACTTATTTTATTTTCTATGGATTATGTCAATTTATCATAGACGACAGTGTCATTAATTATTTCCGAAATGCATTTATTATCATTATTATTTAAAGCTAATTTATTTTACAAACTTTTCCGTTACAGATTGCTTGTCAAGTGTTTATAATGTCTTATTATGATACCCAATCTTTTTGTACATTGTTTTTATTTTTAGTTTAAATCAATAATGTATTCATGTCCCTTGTTTATTATCGCCTGAGGATGCATTAAGGAAGAATCGAAACGTTGAGTTTGTAGAATACTGATTTTAAAAAAAAGAAGATTTTAAAGAAAATGAGAGACCTTAAAAATGAAATCATTAACATTTGTTGATTGATCTCTAACTATAAACTCTTTCAGATCAAAGAACCAGAGAAGATTTAACAGCACGAGTTGAACAAGGTATCCTTGAGGGTCGACGGGTCACATCGGCCGCAGGAGGATCGTTTGTTAGTTTTCAGGGAATTCCTTACGCCAAACCTCCGGTGGGATCTTTGCGATTCAAGGTCCGTTGCATCATACATTATTATATTAACTATTTCTATTAAGATTTTGTCCCTGATAATTAATATAACTGAATACTTCCGTAGGTTTGTTTTACGTTTATATCATCTTCAAATTTTTATAGTTTCTAATTTTTTCGTGTGATATTTTACGTTCAGCTCATAACACAACATGACCCCTTATTATTTGTTTCATATTCATTACGACCTTTCTTCCCCTGCATTATTGAATCAGTCAGTACTTGCAAAGACACTAAGACTCTATTAAAGTATGTGAAGATTAGGACTGTTCGAAATGGGTAATTGGCACATTATAAGAGTGCTTTAAAGATAACTGATTATCCCCACTCCATGCAAACATCAGTCAGTGTTAACCTATATCGATAAGTCACTTGACGATGATTTCAGGATTGAATATTTTTGATCGCATGATTCAATTTTTTTTTATTACTCTATTGCAATTAAGATAATTTAAGTTTATTTTTGATTGTTTCAATTGCAATGAAAGAAGTCATTAATTTGTTTCTTGTATTGTCTACAACTCATTTACAACCATTCACAATCTCTTTATCTGTAACGTCTTCCTGCGACTAACTGATTGACTAAACCACTCTTTCATTGACGTGTAGTGATAAATATCAGAGACAGGAACTTGACATTTTGACAGGAAGCTGCTTTGAATTGTACGAATATAGCCTTATTAGCAGGATTTGTTTATCGTTTTTGTAAAATTTGATTTTTTCAAATTTTTGCAGCAATTACTGAATCTTAAGAAATAGTTGGGTTGCAATACCGTTTTTATGTATATTAACTAAAACTTGTTGTAAAATTAAAAATGTGTAAATGAGTTTTAGAATTTTTTGATATTACATTTTTAACAACAGTTAAGATGCCCATATGATTTCAGGTTTGTATCATTCGTGCTAACAACATGATATATTAATATTACTTTATCTTCCGTACAAGTTCAAATTATATCTCGAGTTATAAATGAAAACGTTAAATAAAAAGTTTAAAAACTAATTTTTTGTATTGGGGAAGTTTTTTTAGAAAGGGCATTTTGAAATTTTCATATTAAATGAATGGAAAGAATGACTGGTATATTCCAAAATTTCGTCTTTTTTACTATATGTCAGGAACTAATAGAGATATTATCACAGTTTTCGTGCGTAAATATTAGATAAAAGATAAAAAATACATGGGATTGGGCATAACATACAAAAGGTCAACGGGATTCAAACGGGCTAGTTCAAACAGTTTTAGTCAAATATGATAAGGAAAAGGGTGTAGAAATGATATAGATATGTATGCAGAGTAAGATTTAAATTCCCAAATAAAAATTTATCTACATGATTTCGAGTCTAATTGTGTGGTCATAGCGAATACAATGCATCATTGCTAGCTATGTTTGGTCAATTGTTGATGTCAGGGAGCAATTAAAATGATGCCTCAAATTTTGTGCAGGATGCTGAACCTCCAGAAAATTGGGAAGGCGTTCGCCCTGCTTATTTAGAAGGTAATATCTGTCCTCAAGAGTCTTTAGGAGTTGTTGGTAACGAAGATTGTCTGTTCTTGAACATATACTCGTCACAATGGCCGCCAAGTGCGGAATCCCTGCCTGTCATGGTGTGGATTCATGGAGGGGGATTCGTCAGAGGAGCTGGAAACAATGACACTTATGGTCCCGACTATTTGGTGCCTGAGGGAGTCATATTGGTCACTATCAACTATCGTCTCGGAGTTTTAGGTGATTGATTACTGGATATTGGATATCTGAATATCTTTTTCTTTTTAGCACTACTTTAAAATTCAATTGAATCTTAAAGGTTGATTCCTTGACTAGTGATTTTTTTGCCTGTCGTTCTTGAATGAAACATTAGGAAATAATATTTTTTGTCTAGGGTTCTTGTACTTAAACGAAGCAGCTCCTGGTAATGTGGGTTTAAAGGATCAGGTGGCTGCGCTGCGATGGGTGCAAAGGAATATACGAGCGTTTGGTGGAGACCCTGAAAAAGTCACCATATTTGGAGAAAGTGCAGGTGGTGCTTCGGTGCATCTGCAAATGCTCTCTCCACTATCAAACGGTAAGCTAGAGTTAGAAAAAAAAATGAACATTTTGCAGAATCTAATAGGATGGGAACATGACAAAAAAATAATTGAAAAAAGATTGAAAAGGTACTCATAAAATTCCCTAAATAAGCATGAACAGTGTTCATTGGACACATCCTGATTTCCTGACGAACATAGTGCGACAGGATTGATTCAACACTTTCACTTGTTACCAATGTCGTGGGGTTTTTTTCCCATTGGAGTTATGGAGGACTTCTCTGGTGCTACTTTTGTCATTCGACCTTGGTGAGTTAGAAAGGGAAGGTCCCCAAACATCCTAATCTTATCAACGACGGGGGCAGGCCCGAAATGATTGTTAAGGAAGGCAAATGATCCGTTTCAATAGCACCTACTCGGTTACAGACATAAGACATCGGGAGAGTTTCATAGTAGGCGTTCGAGTAGGCGGGAAAGTATTACGGGGAATATGAACCGCGGCGGTCAATTAGCAGGGTCAGTGGAGGGGAGTAAAGACAGCGTTTAAAACGGGAATCAACGGTCTGGCAAATATCAGCGGACAGGGTGTCACTCTAGACCGAATCACGCAGCGGATTAGCAGAGATTAGGTGATGTTAAGGCAGAGCGAAGGAGCTTTGCTCTTTTATAATGTAAACGTGTTGAACTTACAAGCTCTTATGTGAGAGTGGTGCATTTGTCTCTTGACGCGAGAATACAAATCCATCCTTACGACACCATTACTATGTAACACTTTTCCTGCGGTAAAATACTAATTATTTCATTTGAATTCTGATTTTTTACCCTCAAAACCCCGTCTCATATTTTAAGTCAACTATTTTCGTCATAAACGTGTTAAAGCATAAATTATGTTCCGATACGGTTCTCTGCTTACGCTGTTTGACTCGAAAGCAGGGGCGTCGCATATGATCAGTAAACACGTTTATATCTAAAGCACTTCATTCCCAGTCCAAAAATGTAGTACGTCTCAATATAAGTCAGTAATTTAGTTACAGTCCATAGAAATTATGTAATGCGGTTAATTGGACAAACTAAATTACCTAAACAAATACGCCAAACCTCCGTGGGTAATAACCTTTACTCTTCTTTGAATTTTTCATTTCAACCTTTCGTACGTTTTTTGTAGAATCTTTTTCTCAGTTCTTGGAGTTTTCTATCTTATACAGAGAGTGTATCGGAACAAATAACCGCAGAACAAAAATAACTGTGCCCTTTGCATAATCGTATCAACAGTGACAATGTCTTACTTTCACTACTAATATTTTAAGAATAAAGCTGAGTTGCTTTTCCTATATACTTTATCAAATCTAATTCAGTTTTTGATTAGGTATAGAATTTACAAGTGATAGAAATAGCGTAATTTTTAACGAGTATAAAATGGTCAACAATGTTTATTTATATTCCTTGTATTCTTTATTTTCGTACGTGATAGATATATCTAGTGAACCTCTTAGTACTCTACATTAATTTTTATGATTTATATGTGAAGAAATTAAAAAAACGAATGAAAACTTTATTATAATACCGACTCGTTAATCTATGTTAATTACTTCCCCCCTTATGTTGTAGGTCTATTCCACGCGGCTATAGCTCAGAGNTATATATATATACATGTGACGTAACATCCACAATTACGAGAGGCCGGTTACCTAGGTTTAAAGTAAACCGGATTCATTTTTCCTATCAGAAGTATTGACATTAGGAAAAAGAACAGAACATTCAATTAACACTAATTATTTTAGTAATTTTGATACTATTGGCCACAGCTGTTACCAATACCCATATATACCGTACAAACAAACGTTTTAAGTGCACTGATCAGAGTACAGAATGTTACGGAGCACGCATCGTTATCGGAGCACGCTGAGCGACCCGCCTCGCTACCTGCTTGAAGGGGCTTGTTCGTTCAAAGATGAGCGTCTTGGGTGTTCAATCAAACGGTGTTTATTTTTAGAACAAGCTTTCGATTCACAATTTGTAGAATGAAGTAATGGTACTCGTTCGTTTCTAGTCAGTTCGGGTGTAGAAGCATCTCTGGGGACGCCGCTGAAAGCAGCTCGGTCCCACGCCAGAGTGCTGACCAACCGCCAACGGAAGTCAGCGCTCAGATTCCTTGCTTGCGACTGTGGGATCTAGAGCTGCTGACTTTACGAGTAAAATAATCTTGACTGCATACAATGATTTTAGAAGGTGTCATTTTAGAAATCGTTTGTCTAGTTACGAATTTGATAAAACCCATAGTGATTGGCATGGACGCTTTGATCAGGTATTTGACAATTGTAGATGTCAGAGATAGGACATTAAAATTCTGCACATCCGAACCTCGATCCGACCAGCGTGGTGAGGGTAAATTATCAAAAGAACAGGAAACGATTCAGTGTATGACCAAAGGCAAAGTTTTTGCAAAGTTAAATGCGTGTTCTTCCTTAGATACCAGCCAAAAGAATGCGATAAGAAAATAGTTAGTAAAGTATGAATCAGTATTTGGGGAACCAGTAGAACCTATAAAAGGTTATGAATTTAAAATTCAATTAACCGATGAAAAACCATTCAAGCGCAGTTATCCTATCCCGTACGCGCGTCGAGAAGAGACGAAAGCAACAATAGAAACAATGTTGAAAAATGGCATAATTAGAAAGCAAGTCACAGCCTATGTGATCCCGATGATTACAGTGAGAAAGAAGTCCGGAAAATTAAGAATATGTCTCGACGCGAAGTTACTCAATCGCGTAACTATACCGTATAACGATTCGCCACTTAGAATCGACGACGTTATAAATAAATTCAGTGGGACTCAATTCTTCACAGGACTAGATTGTTCAGCAGCATATTGGCAATTTGCGATAGAGCCGAAAAGTAAAAATTATACGGAATTTTTGTTCGAAGGCTGTACTAGCGTGTTTTGTAGAGCCGCATTTGGTCTACGGAATAGTGGAGCTGGACTGATGCAATGTCTCGATGATATTTTTCAAGGTAGGTTAACGACAGTATTTTAATCCTATTTTCGCCAGATTTTAACACTCATCAGAAGGATCCAGATGGAAGAATTATTGAGCATATGTAAAGCATTTCATTTAAAGCTTAATTTTGAAAAGTGCGTATTTTGTCGCACGAATATTATTCTCATGGGATATCACGTAGGAGTGAACGGCATCAGGTTGACACAGGAAAAGAAAGAAATGATTAGTAACAATTGACGCCAATCTGACGTAATCTACAAATTGACGCCAGTGGCACGGGTATAGGCTCATTTTTGTATCTAGAAGGTCAAGACGGCAAACAGGAAATAATTGCGGTATTGCTCGAGTCGTAAACCCGATTCACTACCATGGAACGTGAAACTTTAGGGTTATTGTGGGCATGTCAAAAATTTTGTTGTTATTTAGTCAATGGGCATTTTACAGTCATATCAGACCATAGTGCCTTATCCTTCCTAATGAAAGCGCACAAAATGAATGATAAATTACTACGTTGGTCCATCTGACTACAACAATTCACCTTTGACGTAAAACATTGCCCCTGTAGAGAAAATGTCACTGCAGACTAAGTCGTTTACATGAAGGAGAACACGGAGAGGAATCCCGTTTCGAGTCATGTGCATTAGTAGATACAGAGGGTCCGGCGCCCAATATAACTTACGTAGGAATTCGAAGTTTATCGGTTAGATGATTCAAAATTACGAAGAATTATTAAGTTCAAAGAGACCGGTAGTTGCAGTGAGGAGGATGAAAGGGAATTTAATGAAAATACCGATAAGTGGAAAATATTTAAAGGAGTTCTGTTAATTAGAGTATCTCGGAGACCGGTACAATTTAAGATATTAATTCCGGACCATCTTGTGAAAGACCTCTTAAAACGCGTACACATGAAATTCACACATTACGGAAGTGAGAAAATTATTTGCATCCTCCAGGAAGGATTTTTTTGGAAGTCGCGTCAATCCACGGATAATAGCACAATGCCATGTTTGCCAAATCACAAAATATCCAAATCGTAAATACGTGGGACCAATGGATGTCATAATACCAACAAAAACGCGAAAATTGCTAGCCGTAGATCTTTACGGAAGATTACGGCTGGTTAAATGTTATTCCGCATAATGGTACCAGAATCAGTCCATACGAGGCACAATTCGGGCGGAAATTAGAAAACATTTTTGAAAATCTTAAAATCCCTGAACATATCAGCGGGATCTAAAGAATCAATGTAAATGATCAGATAATATTAGAAAATTTAAAGAAAACCGCAGCAGAGAGACTAGCTCCCAAGCAGGAAAAAACGTTTCAATTTCAAATCGGAAATAAAGTTTTAATAAAGACTCCGAAACCATCCGATCAGAAATTAAAATTATTTCACAAATTTTCCAATATGTTCAGGCCCGTATGTCATCATTGACGTTCTATTTCCTAATGTGGCTAAAATTGACCGAGTTGGAGGTGATAACATGGGCTACTTTAATTTATATAACCTGAGACCTTACACCAGTGAATGAGCGTGCGTGTATTGTTAGTAGTAGTGCAAGAACGAGGAAAAGAGAGGGAGGCAACCAGATCTTCAAACAGTGTAGATGTTGTTGAAATATGAATACGCGAAGTGTAAGTTTTTACGCTGTATAATTGAATTGTAATACAAAAGGGTGACAAGCGAAAATTGCTGAGTTCAAGTGCGTAATGTTCACGTATTTTCCTCATGTAAAGATGACGTATTATAAATTGCTTAAAAATTTCAATTTTGAGTTAAAATCACTTGAAATGATTTCCTGTTAAAATTCATTCAAGTATTGAAATACCAACGGTTTTTTTTGAAAATTCGTTGAGGTATTGAAACTCATTCATGTGTTAAAATTAATTGAAGAGTGTCACGTTATATTAAAATAATTTCTGGTCTCTGTGACTATTATTTAAATAAGCATAAATCATTTTCTATTATTTAAATAAGTATAAATAATTTTCTATTATTTAAATAAGTATAAATAATTTTCTAATTAGTTTGAATAAGTGTAAATAATTTCCAGATGCATTTAAAACAGAGCGTAAATAATTTTCTGATGTGGTTAAAATGTTTAAGATGGATTGTTGATTGAAACAGATATTAGATCAATAGTTCCCGAATAACGAGGAATAAGCTGAAATTTTCTCACTGGAAAAAATTGTTTTTTGTGCGTGTTATTATCCTACGTTGTCTATAAAAGGCAAGGTAATTGTCTTTTGCTTTCAAATAAGTAAAATGTGCAGAAATACTCATTCAAAGGGTAATTTTGGAACGAATTCCAATGTTAGAATTAAAATGATGTTTTCACTTGTACAGCTCACAAATATTTGATTATGTTTGTGCTAAATTTAGTATGTCATTAAGTTTAAGAATAAAAGGAAATGTATTGATTGTGAATCAAGAACAGTGCTTCTAAAGTATCGTGGCAAAAAAAAATTAAAAGTGAAATTCATTTTAGGAAAAGTGTAATTCCACTCTGAGAGAGGGGTGTTTAATCGAATTCCCCCCCCCTTTTCGGCGGAATGCAGCATCTAACGCATGCTGGAAGAAGCCGGCAACAGCGAACGTCACGATCTGAACATTCGAGTCTCGCATCAATGGAGCCAACACATCGTGGCGAAGAGACGTCCTGTCTGCCGCCGCCATCGGACGCCGCCACCGCCACCAAGGCGAGCAGCTGATAAGAATTGAGGGAAGCAGCAGTGGCAAGGGGAGAGTCGCGTGATAGAGCCGCTTAGCAGGAGTCACATGGCAGCAGTTGCGTAGAATAGCAACCGCAGCAGTAGAAGCGAGGGTCTTCTGATCGATTGGCAACGAGATGGTGGTCAACCACATGACGCGCGGTACAGAGGCATCGTAATGACGCCCGTGGATGTCAGAGATTTTCAGTAAAAGTAACTAGAGCAGCATGTTTGCGATCGAACATTTTGTAATTTCATGAAGAGTCCGTTGATATTATCTACTCGACTGTGAACGCGTTAAATTGAAGGACTCGTAGAATGACACAATATCAGTAAAATGAATGTATTATCGATCGTGTAAATTTTATGTAATATCTTGTATGGAACGTATATGGAATTTATTTGAATGAGGTGCATCCTTTACTCCTAAATGTGTGAAGGTATACTGAAGGGAAAAGGTCCATCACAAATTTGAATATATTTCTTGATCACTTTATAGTATTTCTATTCCATCTTGATTGGTCATAAGGGGAAAATAAAAACTACTAACTTGCAAAAGATTCGGTTAATTTAACTTCCTTCATCAGAGCGAATTCAATTTATTCGATTTCGGAAGAATCTACAAAAATATCAGGTTTATACTCAATACTAAAAATGAAATTTGTCCTGATGAGGAATATAATGTTCCGCATAGGCAAGTTATTGTCTTTATTGTCCTCAAGATCAATCCTCAAGATGGAAGTAAAGAAATATATATAAATATGTTATATAAATCGAAAAAAGGATCATTTATTTCCCCGTGCTAAGAATCATAGAAGTATCAAAGTAGTTCTAAAATGAAAAAAATTGGAGAGAGCGCGTTTTCGCTGCATGTTTTTATTATGCATCAGTGAAGAAATTTGAGTATGATTCAAATGAAATAGATAATTTAATAATTACGCATTATGATGGAAGAATACATATATTTTGTGCTACTATGTACAAAAATGTTTAAATCAACCTTAAGTACTTATACAGTATGAAAGCGATTATCCGTTCCGCATAGAACGGAATAATTTGCTTATTATGATTCATATCTTTCATCTTGATAAAAAAGATAACTAAAACAGTTTAAGGATATATACCAATGTTCGAAAGGATGCTAACCATTGCGACACATACTCGAACTACGAATTCATTCCAGTTTAATTGAAACCGAAGACCTATGTCTCATTCCCCAGCTCTCACAATTTTTTGAAAACTTAGTTTGACGTTAATAAACAATTCATATTTTATTTCAATTTGTATTTGTACATGTCACTTTATATGTATTCACTTTTTTGTACTTCTGTCTTATTACTGACGCACTAAAAAGGTAATACTTTACTACATTGCATTTAATATTTACGTACATTTCATCAAAAAATTATTGATTTTTTTGGATTATAGGCTTCAAAAAAGTTATTAAAAATATTTTTTCCTATAGGACAATGAGCGCATTATGCTCTTCACATTTGTACCAACAGTGGACCTGCCAGTTCCGGGTGTGGAGACATTCCTACCCGCACCAGCAATTCAACTGATAAAAGATGGCAGACATAAGCCAGTTCCATTTCTAACAGGTTTTAATAATAACGAGTCAATCCTTCATTCAATGTGTAAGTATTATTTATTTTATGTATAATCATTCAGTGATATTCTTGTATCGATACCGAAAATGTATGACTCCCTAGAACCATTTGTTGAATTTGCCGAATTACGAAGCCTTTAAACATTTCGGTTGAGATTCTGAGCGCCACCACTTTTTCTCAAAAATAGTTTAAAGTTAATAAAAACTGAAACCAAAATTGAATAATCGCTTCCTTATCTTCTTGAATGCCTTCAATGGAAAATGTGTACAAAATGACGAAGCCTTTGACTTATGCGTCTTAGCGCTATGACGAACAACAAACTGTGTGTCTAAATATCTTGTCAGAGTCTTCTATACCCAAAGTGTCATGGAATCTATTTTTAAACCTTCAGCAGAAGAGAGCTTTATTTGTCATTTGCTGGGGAAAGTTTCTGCTTTTTTTGAAATCGAGAAGCTTAATATTAAATACTTTCAATTGAAACAACTATTTATTTGAAAAAAAGTTGCAGCAGAAGTCTGGTCTCATGAACATTGATAAGTGAAATTTTCCTGTTTGATTTTCCCTTACACTATAATTTTTAAAAAATATTATAAACACAAGTATCAATCTAATATAATTACAAGTTATCCTATCTCTAATTAAACTTCAAAGTATAATATTGAAGAATTGAAATTTACAAAATAATATTCCAGTTGTGAATTACTTTGATGAAAACATCGCTAGAAAACTGGATGGTGCTTGGAATTCAACGATCCTCCCCGAACTCAGACTTCCAGTCAATGGATCTAGAAATGAGGAAGCGCTACAAGAACTTAGGAATTTTTATATGGATGGAAAACCACTATCCAATGCTACAATGCAGGGATTCATGAATGTATGTTCCTACTACGAAATTATTAACATTTTTTGGATATTTATAAATAAAATTATATGTGAAACGAAATATTTTCTAATGCATGACTCAGTAACTAAGCTGTTTCTTGTTATTAATCTATTTTCTGTAACTTTTCGAATTTTCAAATTTCTAATATTTTACTTTTAGAAAGCATATTTGTGTTTGCCCACAGATGCTTACGGACATCGCTTTCGCCGAAGGAATATACTACTCCCTGCGAAAAATGGCCGAATATAAAACTGCCCCACTGTATGAGTACAGTTTCATAATAGATGATATTTTGAATGCCGGTAAAGCTGAAAGTAATACCACTTATGGAGGTAAAAGAAGAATATTTTCACTTAATAACGATTCCATACATTTTTCTTGTGTGAAAATAAAATTACCGTAACACCTTGGCGCTTCTGTGAACTAAGACTCAAAATTTACGAAAATGTTACAATCGTGTGATTCCTTTGAAAATTATTCTTGTTCACTCCAGTGCAATTTTACTATAAAACGAAGAACATCTCTTCATGATCATAAATTCTTATTGAATGACAATTAACCAAAAATATTTAATTATTTGAATTCGAGTCATTTAATGTAATGTATAGCATTTAAGATGTATTATTTTGAATTCAGGAGCTGGACATGGAGATGATTTGGGGTATCTATTCCGTATGAGCTTCATAAATGAAGTTCCAGTAAATTCTTCGGCTTATCGAGAACGAGAGCGTATGGTGCACCTATGGACTAATTTTGCCAAATACCGGTAAGTTCTTGGAACAAAAATGTGTCATGTTCTTCATATTATTGCAGTATTTCCTTTATCTTACAATATTTTTGAGGTTGGTACATAAGGAATGACTATGTATCACCTGTTAATGTATCTTATGTTTTTTATTTGTTATATTAAAATTTACAGAAATCCTACTCCAACTAATGATACGCTCTTGGACATTCAATGGAATAGTTATGGAAGTGTCAGAAACTTTCTAGAAATTGGATCAGAACTCCATTCTGGAACAGAAGTGAATGAAAATCGAGTTAAATTTTGGGAAAGATTTTATGACACTTATGGCTAGCGATATAAAATATACACTACATGCTCTCACCATGTATTTATTACAGAAGTATTATAAGTACATAATTCATTACATATTGAATATGAGTAGATTGTAACTCGTGACAAATATTAAATTAAATTATGGTGTCCAATTCGAATATTTATTAAGGTACTTGGTTCAAAGATTTCTCCTGAATTTTTTTTCACATTCATTTTCATTCAGCACAGTGTCATGTTTTAGAGCACACAATATACAATCGTTAAGAACTCAAAAGAGAATATTGATGGCAATGAGTGCGTCTTCCTGATCATTTAGAAACATTTCTTTTGTCTGAACAATGTGCTCGTCATCAAAATTTAATTTAAATTACGTATTCATCAAATATATTATTAGACAAATGCTATAAAACGTTGTACCAAATTGTGAATTGTAACAATAGTTTTGCAGCAGTTTTACACACTAAAAATCAATTTTCTGCTATGTTAACTATATAATGAAAATAATTCGAATCGAAGCCATGAAACAATAGTCATATATTAAAAAATTACGAAATATTTTCTTAAATCAGTTAAAGTGGAATGTCAAAAAACATATTTCAAATTGTTTTGTTAATATACATTTCCAAAACATTTTGGACGTTTCGACAAAGAATGTAAGGTATATTCCAATAGGCAACATTCAAAATTTGCAACTGGTTACATTTTATCAACAATTTGTCAATGGTTGCAAGGAAACATTGTCAATTATATCCCACAATACCTAATATACTCGTATTTCAATTTTCAAGAATAATTTAGAATACCAAAAATATTAAACGATATTTATTTTTCCCTATGTACATAAGCTGTACCACACGAGTTACACTAGACCAGTTAGCAATTCCCAGAGAAAGAGGCAAGAATTTATTGGATAACTTCAAGTTTTGTATAATGTTTGGAACATATACTGTTTGAATTGTTCTTTACTTTACATTGTAATATCACACTTATGCTCTCTAAAGATGAGAAAATACATTTAAAAAATAATGCTCATAACCTTGAATAAGGATAATATTTCATACATAAAACATCATTTTAAATCTTTCTTGACAATAAAAATAAGATTTAATACAATACCAATTATCATTTCATACTTAAAACGAAAGTGTTTCGGGTTGCCTGGATCACAACGATGGTTTTTGAGCGTCCGGGGAGCGTCGGGTCACTTATCAAAGCCTTGTGGAACCTGTTCGAACACTCTACTTGATATATGAACATATACAGCAATATACATTCATTCTGAAATTTTGTTTTCGACCTCTACCCAATTCTCGTAGTTGTCATTTTTTAACATGCATATCTTCCTCAAGATGAGAATAAGTTATGAAACGTTACACTCTTTCAGGGGTCCTAATTAACCTTTCGGCGTCTCCACCTTTAAATTGATTCAAATATAATACTATTTATTCTAATCCCAATCATCATTGTTTACAGCTGTAATCTCTCCTCACAAAGTACATTAAATGAATCATGAATACATTGGTCTCGTATCTAAAGGATATTGAGTAGAGAAACGAAATTAAAAAAACAGATTTCTAATATAAAGAATTGACCCATAGTATGATTATATGAGGCACGCTCTCACGCGCGCCCCGGAGTGTGTCCCTCGACACACTGCAAGAATTTATAATATATTGAGAAATTACAAAGCACGCATTGAAGAGCTTGCTCAGGAGTGCGCCTCATGGCACGCTCCACAGGATACCAATTTACGGAGCATGTCGCCAACACATGCTCCGGAGTATACGCCACCACGTACACTGCCCTTGCGCACGCTCGTCGGTCGCCTGCAAGAAGGGACATGTTGGAGGAGGAAGGGCCAGTCATATGTATTTTATTAAAATGTGGACATTGTCGCCTGTTTGAATTGACTGTGGCTGAGAGTCACGCCACGATGAAGACGCCGCTGACCAAGCCGATCCCACGGTCGGAAAGGACGAGGGCGGCCGCTGGCGAGCGGAAATGTCTTCTTGCTGGCCCAAGGCTTTGGTCGCCCACACGTGCAGTCCCAGAGAAATAAGCCTGACCGCCCATATTTTATTATATGAAATAAATGAATAAAAAATTTCAATGTGATTTCTGGGACAGAAACAGATATAGATGATGGCGTTATACACTCTCGTGGAAGATAAAAATGAACGGATGATTTCAGGACAGGAAACAACGAAGTTTAGTGTTGCATTAATATTATACAGATTTTCTGATTGTCATGGATTGACTGTTTTTCACCTCGTTCATTATAAGTTGAAAATATGTGTATTTGTGTTTATTATATATACCATCCAAATTTCTATCCACCTAAATGTTACACTACGTCAATTAATAAGTTTGTTTACTCCCAGTTTAAGTCTCACAGAATTGTAACGATAATACAAGGTATATTAAATCATCCTTTCATAATTTGCGCTAATGTTAAGTATTTCTTTCCGGCGAAATAGACTGGTTTCCACACCAATATAAATGATGACAATAAACATCCTTTTCTTTGAAATTTTTTTCAAATTTAACGTGGGTATACAGATTTCATTTGTACGGAATAAAATTAAAATAAAATTAATGGGTTACAAATCAAAAAATTTAAAATTAATGTATTTTGCCCACTAATATGTTAACGATGTGATTTCAGTGAACTACATTTGTAACGTAGTTCCCGAATCCTCAACAAGAAAAATATCAAACATTAGAATAATTATTTGCGTTATATTTAATTCATAAATATACTTAATGAACAAAGATATTTTATGATTAATGTACTGTGGCAGAATAATAATTTAAATATCTATAATAATTATAAACAAATATATTGCTTCCGCTCGACTAGCTCTTTCTCAGGGTTCCACTAGTAAATTGGGTTCGAATTATTTATGACAGAGAAAAACCATACTGAGGTTTCACACACAGGAAAACGCATTAAAACAAATTAATTCACTAACTTTAATTAACATATATCAATTTACAATTTAAAAAAACCTCTCATCCATTCCCCCAAAAGACACACGTGATTTCCTATCAACGCTAACAAAAAAAATACAGATGTTACCACCGACTTCAGCTTCTCTACAAAAAACATAAATATTCAACAAATTTAACTCCTAGATCACACATTACAATAATTTCTCTACACTTCTAACTAATACAACAAACACTGGCTTTACAAATATTCTCTTTTCTCGAAAAAGGCTGGTACATTAATTACAAATTTAATGGACATAATTAAGCGGAGTTCTTTTTTCATAATTGGATCCTCTTCACGAGTCCTGAAGTAAAAAGTTCTGGGCCCTTCTTTGCAATAAGATCCGCAATTGTTGTCTCGCAACAGCGCATGACGATATGGATTGTATAACACCCCCAATCGTACAAATACCTCGTCAAATGATCAATCAAGTGCTGCAGTAGCAGTGGTGAG
The DNA here is from genome assembly GCA_002313205.1 of Laupala kohalensis. Classification (NCBI taxonomy): domain Eukaryota; kingdom Metazoa; phylum Arthropoda; class Insecta; order Orthoptera; family Trigonidiidae; genus Laupala; species Laupala kohalensis. The sequence goes on along the minus strand of NNCF01127702.1, from coordinate 95,827 downwards.
TGGAGGGTGCGCTGGCCTCTGACAGCTGGCCGGGCTTCGATCTCCGAGCGCTTCCGTGTTGACATCGCTAGCAATGGCTTAACCAGAGGTGATTCCTCCCCTCAGCTTTGCGGACTGAGGGCCCTCAGGCGTCACCGCCCACAATATTCGCCAAAACTATAGGCTTCGCTCCGGACGGTAGCGGACTCAGACCACTCATTCGATGATACGAATTACTTGGAAGTCTTCGAAAATAAAAACAGAGTAGTGGCTCCGATCACGAACAATTTATAAGTCAAGTTCGGCGCTCCCGAAAAATCGACAAGTTTCGTTGAAGAAAAAATCTCACGTGCCTCGAAAAATCTTTGAAGTCGTGAGCTCGCAAAAATTTCTAGAAGAATAATGGTTGAAGGAACAATTTCCATTTCTTAAATGGGTTTTCTGCCTTCCTAAATATTTCTCCCCACTTCTAAAATCTTCAAATTTCGAAATCCACATAACGGAAGGCTTCCAATCACGTAGATGTTCCCCCCTTCCGTGCCACGGTTCTGATTGGGGGCTTTGGGTATTTTTGAACGTTCTTCAACCGTTCTTTTGCAAGGTTCTTTTCTCTAGAACAAGTCGCAAATTGTCCCTTACACTGGTTGTCCCTTTAACCACCATCTGTTATACAATCACGGCAGATCGTCGTCCCACACATTCGCTCGCCTACCATTTCTTGACAGCTATAAAATCCTTCTCCAACAGGTCCCAGCTTGCATTCTCGCCAGATGTGGGTGTCGCTTCGTCGTTCAACTCAAAGGCGGATTTTTAAATTTCGTGGAGTAAGGAAGCTCGCCTCCCCCGCTCCGTCGCTCGTTCTCCGTATTTGAACGATCGAACAATGCTGATTTTTTAATATTTAATAGTTAAATTATTCAAATCTCACAATACATTGCAAAAAGTAAAACTGCTTTATTTTATGAATTCGATTCAATAATTATTTAATCAATCAAATTATTTCTTATATAAAATATTCCAGATAAACTTTTAATTTCTTTACACTACACTTCACAGAAAAGTGAATGGACGTTTTGTAACTATCCCATGGAAATGTTTTCATTTCCTGAACATTTCTATACTCTTGCATCATTTAATAGGCTTTTCGAGAAATAAAAGCATTTACTAACAACGATTACACAACGCACGTGATTTTCGAGAAGCAGGAAAAATCACTTTAAAAGATTTGGCTATAAATATCTTGCTTTAGGACCACGTTCTGTATCCTGTCAATGAGAAACAAAGGATCTTCGCATCAAGATGTATCTTCTAATTGCATAGGTATTTCTAGTGGTTCTGACATCCTTTGCAGAGGATCTCAATGTAGAACTAAACCATCAAGGTGTCACTGTAAGTATAGTGAGAAAGATCCATTTTTTCGTGGGGCTTCAAGGGTTCGTCAACAGCAAGGTTATTAGAGCCCATGCGAAAAATGCAGGTTAGCACCATCGGGAAGAGCCGTAGTGATTCTTCCCCGTGTGTGGGACTCGCCGAATTTCTCAACCACACCCACTAAAAAACCCTCCTGAATTCAACAAATATCCAAATACAAAGGTGAAAGAAAAGGAAAGAAAACAATTGTCCATTTATTATATCATAAAAAAACAGGAAAATTACACTTATTAATGTTAAGTAGTCCAGACTTCTGCTGCTACTTCTTTTCAAAAAAATAGTTGTTTCAATTGAAAGTATTTTATATTAAGCTTCTCGATTTCAAAAAAGCAGAAACTTTCCCCAGCAAATGACAAATAAAGCTCTCTTCGGCTGAAGGTTTAAAAATTGATTCCATGACACTTCGGGTATAGAAGACTCTGACAAGAAATTTAGACACACAGAGTGTTTGTTGTTCGTCATAGCGCTCATAGTGCTAAGAAGTCAAAGGCTTCGTCATTTTGCACACATTTTCCATTGAAAGCATTCAAGAAGATAAGGAAGCGATTATTCAATTTTTTGTTTCAGTTCTTATTAACTTTAAACTATTTTTGAGAAAAAGTGGTGGCGCTCAGAATCTCAACCGAAATGTTTAGGGGCTTAATAATTCGATAAATTCGACAAAAGATTCTTCAGATTTATACATTTTCGATATCGATACAAGAAAAGTCCGACATCTTTTTTGATTTAAAATACATAAATATTAAATACAATGTAGTAATGTTTTAACTACTTTTACGACCGTAAAAAGACAGAAGTACAAAAACGTGAGTACAAATAAAATGGCAAGTACAAATACAAATTGAAATAAAATATGAAATGTTTATTGACGCTAAAACTAAGTTTTCAAAACATTGTAGAGATGGGGAATGAGACACAGGTCTTCGGTTTCAATTAAACTGAAGTGAATACGTAGTTCGAGTATGTGTCGCACTGGTTAGCATCCTTGCAAACATGACAAGACACAGATTAAATTTTGTTCCCGTTTCATTTTCGCCCGGTTGACAGGAAAAAAAATTGTTAATCGCATACAAGTAAAATTGGTATACATCTTTAAACTTTTTTAGTTATTAAATTTTTTGTCAATATGGAACATGTGAATCACAATAAGGAAAATTATGCCATTCTATGGGGAACGGCCCTTAAGTACTTAAGGTTGATTTAAACATTTTTGAACGTTGTAGCACAAAATATATGTATTCTTCCATCATAATGCGTAATCATTAAATTATTTATTTCATTTGAATCATACTAAAATTCTTCAGTGTTGCATAATAAAAACATGCAGCGAAAACGCGCCTTCTCCAATTTTTTCATTTTAGAACTACTTTGCTACTTTTATGACTCTTAGCACGAGGAAATAAATGATCTTTTTTTCGATTTATATAACATATTTATATATATTTCTGCACCTCCATCTTTAGGATTGGTCAGGCAATAAAGACAATAACTTGCCTATTCGGATCATTATATTCCTCATTAAGACAAATTTGATTTTTAGTGTTGAGTATAAACCTGATACTTTTGTAGATTCGTCCTATATGGAATAAATTGAATTCACTCTGATGAAGGATGTTAAATTAACCGAATCTTTTGCAAGTTAGTAGATTTTATTTTCATCTTATCACCAATCGTCAAGATGGAATAGAAATACTGTAAAATGAATAACAAATATATTCAAATTTGTGATAAACCTTTTCCCTTCTGGATACCCACAGACATTTAAGAGTAAAGGATGCCCTCATTTAAATAAATTCCATATACGTTCCAAACAAGATATTACAGTGAAATTTACACGATCGATAATACATTCTTTCTACTGAAATCGCGTTATTCTATGAGTCCTACAATTTAACACGTTCACAGTTCAGTAGAAAATATCAACGGTGTCTTCATGAAATTACAAAATGTTTGAGCGTAAACATGCTACTCTAGTCATTTTTACTGAAAATCTCTGATATCGACGGACGACGTTACGATGCCTCCGTACTGGTACCGCGCGTCAAGCGGTTGACCACTGTCTCGTTGCTCCCTGGGTCCCCTGGGGGAACGAAATAGGAATAATATTAACAACCGTTGAAGTTCCTGAACTTGATGGATGTATTACATCACATGAAATATCTTCTGCCATTTGCGATTCAAAAAACAGTAAAGCGCCTGGAGTAGATGGTGTTCCTTCCGAATTTATTAAGGAACTAACCAAAGATATTGTGCCATTTTTAACCGACTTTTTAAATTATATATACGATGAAAGTGTTTCTCCAGACTCGTGGACTACGGCTATAATACAACCTATATATAAAAACATAGGAAATACAAACGATCCAAATATTTAAGGGGAATATCACTACTTAATGTTATTGGATAAATTTATTGCAAAAATCTGTACTGGAGATTACAACTTCGGGCCGAGAGAGAAAATAAACTCTCGACATTATATGTTGGTTTTAGAAGCAACAACAGCACAATAGATAATCTATTTATTTTAAACACGTTAAACGAGAGCAAAATTCGAAAGAAACGTGGAAAGCTGTACAGCGTGTTTGTAGATTTTGAGAAAGTTTTCGACACTGTGAAAAGAGACATCCCTTGGAGTGTATTAGCGGATAAGTTAGTGTCAAAAAATTCCTACATATATTGCAAGCTTTATATTGCTCTAACAATGCATGCGTTAAAACAAATAATATTACACTAACTCCAAATATTCCAATAACTCAGGGAGTGAAGCAGGGATGTGTTCTCTCTCCGTTGTTATTTATATTATTTATTAACGATATAATAGAAAAATTATGTGAGGCACCCACAGATGCCCTAACAATAGGTGCTACTCCTGAACAGAAACTGATACCGGGGTTGCTATTTGCGGACGATCTTGTTCTATTCTCCATAACACCGTCGGGACTTCAGATAGGTTTAGATACGTTGGAGCTGTTCTGTGATAAAATGTATCTACATACAAACATACACAAAACCATAGTCATGGTATTAAAAAATGAATGGATGTTTAGTAAAAATTAAATTTGAAATTACAAACGTCAACCTCTTGAGAAAATTAAAGATTACACTAATCTGGGTGTCAAAAGTAAGTATGAACGTAACGTAACGAAATGGTCAAGACATATACAAAAATCAAAACAAAAAGGCATGTATGTTCTAAATGAAATCCAAAGAAGTACTGGTACCATCACTGACATCGATCCTAGGATTGTAGTAACAGTGTACACGTCACTATTCTACCTGCAGTAGCGTATGGAGCTGGAATATGAAGTGTTGGGGATTGCGCATCACTTAATTCGTTTCTTGGAAAATACTCTTGGCATACCTCCGAGTACAGATAAATGTGGTACTCTTTGGGAATTCGGAGTTTTACCGTAAGAAGTAATAATTAAGATGAGGGTCATTAAATATTGGTTTTCAATAAGAAATGAGTAAAGGAAAAACCATATATACGATTGCTACGGGTTAATGTGTAACGATGGGTGGGGTCAAAATATTAGAATTATAATCGAAACTGCCTGTCTAGGACACGTGTGGCAGACAGCTCCTGCGAGTTCTGATTATGAATTAATTATTTAGACACTTGAAGACATAGAGAAACAAAACAAAACGGCTGAGAGACAAGAAAAGAGGTCGCTAATCGTGCAGAATATAGTGGCAGGAGACTAGGGGTGAAAACAGTACATAGACAAATTAAACAAGGTACCAAGAGCAGGTTACGCTTGGTTTCGACTTCGGTGATGGAAATTACGGAAATTGAGGGGGAATAGAGATTCGCAATGCCCTTTATGCACGGAACAAAGAGATTTGGTCCACATTTTGCTAAATTGCGTTAACATTGAAATAGGTCGAAAAAAATTTTATCTTGAGGGGGGATACAATCGTACAACCAAGAAATTACACTCTAGCTTTTAAAATAATGCGAGATAATAGAATCTCTGTACTTTACTCCTTGGCAAGTTTCTGGGTAAGGTTCGAAAAAAGAGGGACGCGGAACTGATGAAGGCGATTGACCAAAATGAAGACACTTAATTTAGAGGAATGTCAGGGCGATTTCCTATTTTATATGTTGGTTTAGTACATTATTTTTTAATATTGTCATTATGCACATCTTTTAGTCAAGGTATATATTTTCTTTTTAATTGTGTGTATTAAACATTCAAAAATTCAGTCAATTTAGATGCTCGCCATTTTATTTTTATTTTTCGATTTAACAACGCAATATAATAACTGATATTTTAGAACAATACGAACAATGCGTCTTCGCTTCAACAATACTGCTGAGCGGTTGAGCGTGAGTTTGAACCCTGCTCGACCGAATTAGGTAAGCTTTACTCCCACTTCAGACAATAGTCAGTCCGTTACCATAAATCCGTGGACCCCAATATATAACCTTCCCAATTCTCATATTCAAGACCAACGGATAGATAGAAGAGCAGGACTCATGGCCTGAACCTCGTGAGAAAGCATGAAATAAATTTATATCAATATTTCTGCAAATTAGTTGCCATAACTTTTTACAAATATATAAACACGATATATAGACTATTTGATTTGCAGGTTTGATCTGCTTCTAGTCATGTGTTGTCGTTGTACCGTTTTCTTTTTATTTTGTTGTTGAAATCATTATCTTACGGATGAAAAACGGTTCAGGTGGAATGAGTTGAAGACAACTGATTTGCAATCAAATCTAATAGAGCGCGAAAATATCACTCTAGATACCACGTATCTTATACAAGATTAAATGTCATTGACAACGGAGATTAATGCTGATAAAACACAATGAATCAAAACACAAGGCAACACACTTTCAAACGATTTTTCAAGCAGAAAGATTCCACTTGAGCTGTTATGTTCTGTTAGAGAGAAAAATCTCTTATAATCCATCATTCATCTATTACTACTGGTGAGTACAGATGTTTTCTTTTGATAGTTCTAACAGTGGTGTATTGAATACAATCCAATACACATATCTTTAAATAATGGAGATGAAATCATTCACCCAACTTCGTCAATTGTATTCTTTACACGAGTACTGATTATTCAGTAATTTGCGAGAAAAGTAAATAATTGAATAATATGGATTATTATCATTTATGAATTTAGGAAATAATATACAACTCGTTCGGTTTCGTGGGGAGAATCTAAGCAAATACGAAATAATTTGTTCATTAAAATTTCTCAGTTTATGAAACGTTTGTAAAATGATAAGATTCTTAAATCTATCATACTCATTTATTTGGTGATAAGCATAGATACTATTTTGCTAAAGAATAAGGTTACATTTAAATATAAAGAATTAAAAAAGAGTTGTCTCATTTATCTGGATAACTTATTTAAAAAATTCACCTAAAATTGTCCTCAAATGAAATACATTTTACGAGATAATTAGATTGTTCTTTCGAATATTATTATTAAGAATTGGTGGTACACCTAGTTTACTTAACTCTAAACAGAATGAAACTTTGTGACTCCCGAAAAATTAATTATTGTGCAAAAGCTGCTTTCGACTACTTATGTTATCGTCTTCAGTGTGCTACAATCAAGTTACAGAAATATAATTACAGGTAAAATTATCTTAAAATATAATGATAAAATTTTCTTTTTTAAATAATGAAGAGTAGTATGTTGAAGTTTATGATATACCGATATGTTTTAATACAAATTGGTTTCAGATTTATAAAAGGTATGTAAGTATCTGAAAGATAAACTTGTTGCATGGAAAATTATGTTTTGTCTTCCTATTTTTGCAAATGTTGAAGCTAATCATTTAATACTTTGTTTGCGGATCGCTTTGTTTTCCAAAAATTTCAAACGGAAGAATAATCAAGTATGCATAATGCTCTAATTCTAGGACAAGTGGAACTCTAGCAATTTGAAATGGTTTGTTCTGCTTCCACTTGGTGGATTGCCCCGTTGGTGATCGTGCTGGTGTTTTTGTCACCATTGGCCAACGGAGACATCGTTCAATCCTCACACAGGAATTGTTTACCTGCAAGTAAGATTTAAAATTTTATATCAACAAGTAAATTGTAGCCGTAAATTACCCGGCTACTATTGTCGTGACGCCACCTCGAGTATGTCCAGCTAAGCATGTTAGAATGGGGACAGGCGCGCTAGCAGTCGAGACTAGGTTACGAGGTTGTGACGTCAGGCTATAAACCGTATAAATAAGGTACGATCAGAGGATCTCACCCACTCTCTACTATCTCGCCATCTGGTCTACCAGCCGGACCGAACCCGGGACCGCCACCTCCGATCTGCTTACTGGCTTCCACCGATCCACGATAGCTAGACGAGCATGACCTCGCCAACACTTCTCTCTCGGCCTGCACCCCATCAACCGTCTATGTGAGTATTAAACCCCTGTTACGCTCTATGAGTTTCTCTGGAGCTAACCACCCGACCTCTATCCCTTTTCCCCCCTTATTCCCCCCTTTGCCGTGTCCAACCTCGCAGCTCAGCTCGGCCATACACGGAGTTGCGAGCATATCCACGACAATTTGGTGTCAGTAGTGTGAGGTCAGTTCCTTTCGAAACCTGAGGAAATATAAGTTCACAACGACTTAGTGTCAGTAGTGTGGTTTGAGTTCTTTTTGAAACCTTAGGAGATATCACGACTAGTTGATGTGAATATTAGGTGTGGGGTTTGTTTTCTTTCTTTCTTTTCTTTCTCCGTCAAGTAAGGTATCTGGGAGTAGATCAGATTAGGGTTCTGTAGTAAAAAATATTTTTTTAAAACATTTTGCAAGCTGGGAAGTAGAGGTGTATCACTACAACCTCATATTATGTCCGTAGATCGCAGTGGTGTTGCATACCACCGGGTTGTAAGATCCATGTATGGAATTTCATATGAGCAAATTCAGAAATTAGAGCAGTAAATATAAGATCGAGTTAAATAAATGTCGCAGAATATTTTTTCTTCTTCTTCTTTTTCTTTTTCCGTCAGATGAGCAAGCAAGGTGAATCGGAGTAATAGAACATGTAGAATTCAGGTCATTGAGAATGCGAAAGTATAGCTATGTCGCGGGATTCTCGGTCAAGTGTCGAACGTAAAAAACAGGTGTAAAATCACAACAGCAATAGGAAAACCAACTCCTTGTCTCAAAAATCCTTTTTTTTTAATTAAAAGAGTACTCATAGGGAGTATTATTCTGGAATGTGTTTGTCAATGCAATTTTGGGGGTATTGTGTCTCTGTGCTTTTCTGAGGTGAAGTAAGAAACACATACGAGTATACACTAGAAAAACAACATGAATCTTTCGATGTCCTGGGAGAAAAACGGGGAACATACTATAATGGATTGGGGAGATACAATTAATGTATTAGAAACTGGGGAGTCAAGTTCTTTTGAAGAAAAGGTCTCACCGAAACAAACTGGGGTACCGATGGCAAAGTTTGGGAGTAACGTGCTTTTGATACCGAATTTTTCTGGGGACGATGTGTCCATCGAAACTTTTTTGGATAGAGTAAGGATTATCAGCCATTTTAATGGTTGGAGTGAGCAGCAGACTCTGGCAGCAGCTAGGTTAAGGCTGAGCGGCACAGTGGCCACATTTTTAGAATATATTCCACATTTTTGGGATAATTACGGAGATTTTACTATCGGATTTAAAAATAGGTTTTTGCGAAAAATTTCGAGAATTGCACTGGAAAAATTGTTCACAAATTGTGCCCAAAGTCAGAATGAAGGGGTTATGGAATTTGTAACACGTTTAAGTGGGATCTGTAGAAAATTGCTACTTTCCTATGAGAATAAGTAGAAACAATTGTTAGAAGACTTGTTCGACGAGAGACTTTTAGCTCAATTTCTATCGGGATTGAAGACAAAATTAAAGCGTTTTGTTACGGTAGGGGAACCCAGGACCATGTTGCAAGCTAAGACATTTGCATTATCTGAAGAACAATTAATTAAAAGTTATTCAACGTACGGTGTACAAACGAGTTCAGTAGCGGCTGTACACGCAGCAGAGCGACCGCCAGCGTCCTTGCCACGCAACGTCAGCGGTATGCCGACGGCGGGTAAGAGCGACAACAACACGTACGCACAATCGCGTAAGAAACTGCTGAGGTGTTATAATTGTGGAATGGTCGGACATTTCCCCAACAGCTGTAAAATGAGGTCAAAGGAATGTATGAATTGTGGGAAACAGCATGAAATTCAAGAATGTCCATTTAAAATGTGTGTGCTTTGCGGGGAAGCTGGGCATTTACCTTTGACATGCGCAAAAACTTCATTCTACCGGTTGCTCCGCAAAAGAGTCAGTAATTTTCGCTGTTCAACCGGTTCTAGGCTTAAAATTAGACGTGACGAAATGGGGTCAAGTGTTTCATTTTTTAATTGATACAGGATCGGCAGTCACGATTTTGGACGCTAAAAAGTTTCCTTTAGGTGTTCTTCCGTTAAGAAAATTTACGCAGAATATAACCAGCGCATCAGGACACAAGTTGAACGTATATGGACAAAGATTGTTGGAATTAGAAATACAAGGAAAGAAATATGAACATGAATTATTAATAATGCAATTAGAATCGAATCAATATGATGACTTAATCGGTTTAGATTTTTTAAAGAAATTTAACAGTTATATTTGTCCAGGCAATAAGACAATTATTTTGTCAGAAGGGCATGTAGTGCCATTGTTTTCTTCGGAAACAAATGAAGATATTAATGTGATAAATAATGACGAGCATAATGAGAATATCGTGCATCCGTATGATGAAAAAATAGATTTGTTGGGGGATCTAGATGAAAAAATCGCAGAAAATTTGCAAACTCCACTAGTAGTTACGAGTAATAGTTCAGATAGGAAAGTGGGAAATGTGCAACTAAGCAGATGGGAAATATTTGATGCAGAGTGTAAGCAGGAAGTTGAGAAATTGGAAAAGCCATTGAGTCCAATAGTTATGGAATATTGTTTAGACAGCAACAAGCAAAACAAAGTGAGTCAAGTAGCTGACGATCGTTTTAAAAGTGTGAATGAAGTATGTCAAGAGAACAATTCTGGGAATTCAGGAAAACGAGTAAATGAGTTCCAGGCTTCATAAATATGTTGACTGATAGAGAAGAGGAACACGGTTGATACTGAAGGGCGAGGGATGTTTACAGATGGGTGCCAGGCAGCCAGAGAAAGTATGACTAGGATCCGGGAAGCAGGTCAAAGTTTTCAGAACATAGAAGCTGGAATAGTTACCGAGACCACCGGGCAACCGGATACATTGGTACCTGGGTAAGCAGATATTTGTGGGAGAAATTATTGTGTGAATAGTTACCCGTGGGAGCTATTATATGTATATTTTTTTTGGTTGGGGCTTTAGGGCTCGTCAACATCGAGATCATTAGAACCCATACATAAAGGGGAAAATGCAGTTTCGCACCATAGAGAAGAGCCGTAGTGACTCTTCCCCGTGTGTGGGACTCGCCGAATATCTCAACCATACCCACTAAAAAACCCTCCTGAAATCAACAAATATCTAAATACAAAGATGAAAGAAAAAAAGAAAACAGTTTCCCAATACATTATATCACAAAAAAGGAAAACAATTTTTAAATATTATATTTTCGAATTTGAGAAACGAACGATGAAAACAAAGAAGACGGTAAAGATGAAAAGGGAATGCAAATTTTAAACCCTCCCGAGAAATTGTGGGAGGAGCCCCGATCTACTCATAAAATTCAATAGTTTATTAACATTAACCGTTTCATTTCCGAGAATTGTTGGTAAATCTGCAGTCAGACCAATTTGTCTCCGTATACTTGAGTATCTTCTGCAATCAGTTAGTAGGTGACGCACTGTCAGAGAACAGCTACACTCCACACAAACGGGTTCATCATCAAGTAGTAAGAGATATCTATGAGTGAGAGGACAATGTCCTATGCGCAGGCTGGTCAGCAAGACCTCCTCGCGCCAGGCTGGCCTACAGGAACTGCTCCATGACTTAACACATGATTTGATAAGTCGGAGCTTATTCCTTTCAACAGCTAACCACTCATTGCTCCATTCACTGAGAATCCTTATCTTGACGAAATTTAGTAGGTCTCGTTTTGGAATCGTGGAGAAATCCACGCGATTCCTGAGGCATGCCGTCTTTGCGGAAACGTCTGCTTCCTCATTTCCTCTGATACCCACGTGTCCGGGTACCCAGCAAAACATGTCCTTTCCATCACTTTGCAGTGAGAAAAGTAAATCCTGGATGTTCTGGATCAGCTTATCAGCTTGATACATGTTCTAGATTGCTTGAAGGGCACTCAGCGAGTGAGAACAAATAAGGAATGTGATCCGCTGGAGCACTTTGTTGATCGCAATGCTCTTAATATGGCGTAGCATACAGCAGTGTAAACACTGCACAAGACGCCTAGACGGTAGCCATAGGTCTCACGGGGAAATACCACGGAGAAGACGACACCATCAGCCTGCTTCGACCCGTCGGTAAACACAGGGATATGGACCTGGTGTTTTTAGAGAATTAGCTGAAAGTATACCCTCAACATCGGAGCTAGAGTGTTCTTCTTGTCATGATGCCGAAGATCGAAATNCAAAGCCCAAGGGGGAGACTTACTAAAACCTTGATGTAAGACATTAGGTGTGCGTATATTTAAGGTTTCCAAAATTTGTTTGGAGCGATATCCAAAAGGTTTGTTTGCTCTCAGTCTCTTGTTGTAGAAACGGATGGAAGAAGAGGATGGATGAAAAACCGCGTTGTGCAACAGATTGTCGGGTAAAGTTGGCAAGTGGCAAAAGTGTCGTAGCATGAGGATTTGCCGTCGGAGGTAAAGAGATGGTTCGCCACTCTCGGCATACAAACTCGGAATGGGACTAGTGCGGTAGGCTCCCGTAACTAGTCACATTCCTGCATGGTGGACACTATCCAACTTCTTTAAATAGCTTGCACGAGCAGAGCTATATACAACGCAGCCATAATCGAGCCCAGATCTTATGAATGCTCGATAAAACTGGTGCAGGGAGTAGCGATCAGCGCCCCATTCATTGCTACTGAGGCACTTCAATAAATTCAGAGACTTTAATGTTCTTGCTCTTTGGTCTGTTAGATGTTCAATCCAATTCAGTCTCTGATCAAAAATTAGACCTAAGAATTTCACAAAAGGATAGAATTTGAGTACGTTGTTCCCCAGGGCGAGGTGAGGTTCTGCCAGAAGGCTTGGTATCCTACTGAAAAGAACACAGCGTGTTTTCTCAGCAGATAAACGAAAACCTGTCGTTTCCGACCAGTGGTATGATCTATTGAGGACGAGTTGGATTTGTCCCTCCGCACCTGTGACACTCTGTGATGAACAAAAGATAGCAATGTCATCGACAAAAAGAGAGTGTAAAACAGGATTCTTTACAGCAGACGTTATGCTGTTTATGGCCACTGCAAATGAGGGTGTGTGTTTTGGTGAAAGGTGTGTCTCTTGTAGGCAAATACAGATCGGATTACGACGCGCTAAGAGTTGTAACTCTTCATGTTGAGTTCTATAACCATTAAGGTTCCACTGAAGTATGGAAGCCATTACTTTTTGGAACCTCCGGGGTCAGGCTCTTGAATGTGCATTTCCGCGTCAGCGTCGGACAATGCACATTCCGACTCAGAGGTAGGAAGAACAGAGACATTCTTCATTCGTCTCCCGGACTTCTTTGATGTTGTTTGCTTTGATTTTATGAAGTCAACCTTTTCATCATACTTGCCAGACTAAGGGAAGTGGGTTACCCACAGAACTTATATGGCTTGTATGAGAGTTATTTCTGTGATCGTGAGGCAGGGGTGTCTCGTGGAGGAGTCCTGTTTTCGAAGATACTGACCAAAGGTTGTCCTCAGGGATCTAATTCAGGTCCGGTGATGTGGAACCTCGTGATGGATCCGCTCCTTCGGGAGTTGTCATCTCGAGGATTTAAGCACGTCGCTTATGCCGATGATCTGGCATTGGTTATTGAGGGCAGTAACCGGAGGGAAGTGGAGGAATATGTGGTACATTGAAGAATATCAAAAGGTTACGGAATGGTACCATGTTGTTGGAAACCAACTCTGACAAACAGGCCCTAACACTGTTAAAGTGTGAAATGTTGGGAGACTTCCCTGTGACGTGCGAGCTCCATGCTGCGCTTAATCGCAGCAAGGGGGTCGTAAGTTGCAGGGATATTATGGATATGTCAACTGAAGACCTAGTTGCGGAATGGGAGGCTGACCACGTAGTTGAGTTTAGTCAGTACATGAGGAAGTTTAATGGTGTTCTACAGAAGACCAGTTCCTCCGTCTTGACTTTTGACTGTCCCCAAGCTCGTGTATTCAAAGAAAAGAAAATATGGATCAAGGTAAATGAGTTAGGTTAGCTGAGAAAGTGGTATTAGCGCCAAATTTATTAAAAATGATTCGAGTGAAGATAAATGAAGACTTAGGTGTGGAGGTATTAATTAAGGAGACTCAAGCTGATAATAGAGTTCCGAGTTTATGTGTTCCGAGTTGACACTGAACAAGCAATACCGGTAATATGTATGACCTCATCTCACAAAGAAGAAAACTTAAGAACTGAACGAGGAGTGGATTACGAGGTGGTGTAGATGGGGAAAAATTATGAAGTATGCGTATGTGAAAGGGAGTCTTGCATATAACCCGACTAGGAGAAGGAGCAAGAGGATTTTTTAGATCAGTTTACGATACAAGGGGTTCCATTGGAGTTTAAAAAGAGCATGGAACGATTATTAGAGGAATTCTCAGACATCTTTCTATGGGGAAGGAATAAATTGGGGTGTACAAATATAGTCTCGCGCACCATACGGGTAGAGGATGACAAGCCGATTAAGAAAAAACCATATCGAGTACCGCATGCACAACGAGTTGGAAAAGTCTATACAGGAAATGTTAGAACAGGGCATAATATCGCAATCCGACAGCCCGTGGACCTCACCAATACTTTTGGGGAAGAAAAAAGCTAAGCCCGGCGAACAAGTACAGTACACACCATGTATAGATTTCAGGGCATTAAACAGCGTGATCAGGAAAGAAGTATTCCCTTTGCCTAATATGGATGTAGCCTTCGATCAGTTGGGACTGGCAAAAGTGTTTTCATCCTTGGATCTATGTAGTAGGTATTGGCAGGTGGAAGTGGAAGAGCAAAGTTAACCATTTACTGCGTTCTCCACTCCTACTGGCCATTGCCAGTGTAATAAATTGGCTTTCGGCTTATGCAATGATCCAGCGGTGTTCATGAGGCTAATGTCTATTGTCATGAAGGGGATGATAAATAAGGGGTGCTTAATATATCTGGATGATATACTTCGATATGACGTGAATATGGAAGACCACTAGGAAGGGTTCAGAAAAGTGTTTAAGAGATTGAGGAAGACAAATTTGAAATTAAAGCCTAGCAAATGTCAGTTTTTTCAAAAAGAAGTCAAATTTTTGGGAAATGCCTTATCGCAAACTGGGTGGAGACCAGAAGAGGAGAAAATTGAAGCAATTCGAGAGTTTCCCGGTCCGAAGTATGTGAAAAAGGTTCAATTTTTTAAGGGTTGGCGGGATTCTATCGCAAGTTTATTTAAAAAAATTCGGGATTAGCTAGTTGTTTGTCAGAACGTATGAGGAAAAAGTTAAATTTTCATGGCAGTCTCAACATGAAGAGGCTTTTGAATTGTTGAAAAAGGCTCTGACTCAACATCTGTTTCTGCGGTTTCCGGATTTCTCCAGACCATTCGTGTTAACGACGGATGCGTGGCCAGTGGGCATTGGAGGTGTGCTTTCGCAGCAACTTGACAGCGGCGAGCATCTAATCGTTTGCGCGAGTAAAAGACTGTCGTTGCAGCAAAGTCTGTTCAGTGCTACTGAGATGGAGTGCCTCGCTGTCTAGGAAATGGTTAGAAAATTTCGTGTGTATTTGCTAGGTGGGCCATTTGTTAGTAACAGATCAAAAAACATTAAAATGGCTGCTGACACAGGAAGATCCGAACCCGAAATGGCCAGGTGGGTGATGGAGCTGTCCGAGTATACATTCTCGGTACAGTATCTACCTGGGGTGCAAATTTCACATGCGGACGCACTTTCCCGAATACACAGTGGGGTGTGGGCAATTTTTGGCGTGGGGGAGGATTATGAACCAAATTGGGATATGGAGCGGATAAGAACTGAACAGAGGAGGTGTCCAAATTTAAAGAACGAATTTCAATTAGCTCTTGAGAAAAAATCAGGTTATTTCTTAAATGAGCAGGGAGTATTGTGTAGAATACACACACCGCCTCCGGAGCCAGTCACGTCAATATGCGCACCTTTGTCGATGAGGCAGCATATTTTAAGCAGGTGTCACGATAACCCTTTGGCATGTCAAAGGGGAACAAACTTCACGTCCATGCTGATGAAGGAAGTTTGCGGGATACTTGGTGTGAAGCAAATATTCACGTCGGCGTATAACCCGGCGACGAATGGGAAGTTGGAGCGAGCTCACCAGTCTTTCGCAGCAGTAATTTCATGTTACGTGAACCAAGATCATCGGGAGTGGGATAACCATCTCCAGTTCGCATTATTTGTTTATCGAAATGCGAGGCATAGAATAACACTGTTTAGTCTAGCATCCTTGGTGTATGGGTGAGAATTATCTCCACCATGGGACGCCCTACTGTCGTTAAACACGAAACGGTATAAGGATGAGCAGTCATTCGCGGACGTGTTAGTAAGGAATTTACAGTTAGCTCACAATGAAGCTAGGAGGTATAATTTAGAAAACTTTCAGTTAGAATTAGACAAAGTAAATAAAAGAAGGGTACTTACTCCCATTCATGAAGAACAGTGGGTGCTGTTAAAAAATTTCAGGATGTTATTAGGAGATACTATAAAATTTGCACCACGGTGGGAGGGACGGTACATTGTACGAGGGACATAACACCAGTAAACTTTCTGATAGAACACGTACACACAGGGCGCACAGTGTGCGCCCACCACAGGAACTTGTTGCTTCTACCTCAGGAGGCAGAGGAGCAATCATCCAGGGTAGTGTTGGCAAGGAAGATGCAGGAAGCACGGGGAGTGTGGATGCAGAGCTGAAGGAGGTTCAGCAGTCTGTTCAACCAAAGGCAAGGTCACCATACAACCTTCGCCCAAGGCTAGGGAGTACACGTACAAAATAGGTGTACAGGAAAAATCCTCTTGAGGCCCAGATGAATTTCGAGTTGGGGAGCGTGCCGGACCTCTCCAGGAGGCTGCGGACACCTGGAGGTAGCGCAGTACGCCGATGTCGGAAGGTAGACACATGGGCGAAGGTGGAACTTTGGTGGTTATTCGCGTTAACGGTTGGACTAGTGAACGTGACTGCGATGCGTTTTGTGCCACGGGACACAGTAGTAGTGTCGCGTGCCGAGTGGTGGGTCAGCATTGACTTACACGTACCGGAAGCAGAGGGAGCGCTGGGTCAGGTGACTGATCAGGCTACCAGGTTCATTTCACAGATCGAAGAACTCTGTAAAAACTCAAGTGCGAAGGCGTGGACACCTGTGTTGGAACAATATAGAAATACAGTCGTTTGGGAGTTGGGAAGATTACACGAACAAATAAAGGGAATGAAGAGAAGTGCACGAAACAAAAGACGGTTAATGAATGTCCTAGGGAAAGGGTTACATTATATGACTGGGGTTGCGACAGACGAGCAAGTTAGGGAATTACAAGAACGGATTTCCCAGGTTCAAGAGGATGCACAGATGGCGATTAACGCCCGTGTCACCTTTTTATCTAATGTTTCGTCAACTCTGGGGAGGCATGACAATATGCTGTCAACTACTGTAGGGGCACTGAATGCTTTACATGAAACTATTCAGGGAGACCATAGGGTTCTTGCGGAGCTGGTATCACTTTACCAAGAGACTGGGGTACTGAGCGGCAGAATTCAGGAGGGGTATCCTGCGCTGATGCAACACTTGCAGTCATTAAAGCTGGTCCTGCAGGGGATACAGGCCAGGCTGGTTATAGCAGAGCTGGGAAAAAAATTTACCTTCTATTCTTCCTCCTGATTTTCTTCTTTCCGTCTTGGCTAACGCATTAAGTTCGCTAACAGACGGCCTGGAGTTCGTGGGACTCCAGAGCACGTTGTTGCATACGGTATACGAGGTAGCACGGGTGCGTGTACTAAGTAGTACCCATGGCAAAACCATAGTAGTAAGTTTGCCATTCCACAAGGGTCACGAGTTCCGGATGTATAAGACTCTGGCATGGCCGGTGGTAGTAGGTAGTTCTGGGAAAAGCGTAGTCTTGACACCTGACTCTCCTTTTCTTCTCGTTTCTTCTAATTCTTAGCAATTCGTATTCTTAGATGCACTGGGCAGCTGTCGCGAGGTGTCCGTCACAGTGTGTTCTTCCCCAAAACCAACCTTTTCTTCTTCCGCCCGCTCGTGCATTATAGCGGTGTTTCTAAATGACTCGGAACGGATACACCAAGATTGCAGGGTCACCATAGCAAAGACTCCGTATGAACTGTTCGCGTCAGGGGAAACTCCTGGTAAATGGTACTACGCGGTCAGCGAGAATACCTGGTTGAATGTTTCGTGTAAAGCTCAGCAGTATCCAGAATGCTATTACAGCGGGAGGGGAGTTTCTCTCTGCCACCCGGATGCGTTGGTCATGCCCCCTTCCAATATTTACCCCCCATTTTTTAGTATATTTAATTTTTCAATGCCGTCTGTAGTTCCAACATTACAACCCTGGTCCTTAGAAATTCACAACTTCTCTGAATATATATTAAAAGAAGAGACGAATACAGTGAGTAAGCTTCTGTAGTCTCTCAAAAGCCAAGACACGCATAAAGTGCAGAGCGTGCTGTTGGAAGACATCAAAAGACATTTGACACTATGGCTATCAGGTCAAGACAGTATAGTGCAAATATGAGTAATATCATGGATTGTGTATATAATTTTAGGAATAATAGTGTTAACTGTGTTAAGTTGTACAATACTGAAGTGTAGGAAAAAGAAATCTGAAGAGCAGAAAGAGAGGACTGTATCAGTAATAAATATGGTTCCGATGCAGAATAATGTTCCATTGTTTCCTCACTTGTAAATTTTTTATTTTATTTTTTTACTGTTATTAAATGTGAATTGATGTGTTATCTTAAATAGAGTGGAGTAAAAAATATCCTTTTTGTGGAAAATGTTTATCGGAAAAAAAGGAAGAAAGGAATTTTTTTAAGAGTTAGACTTTAAAAGCGCAAGTGAAACATTGTAGAACAAATTGTAAATGTTAATGTATAGTTTTTAGTGCGCAATGTGACATGATGTAAGCAAAGCAAATGTATATAGGTGTCAGTTGGGCATTGATGTCGCACGGGAGTGACTTCCCTTTTTTCGGAAGGGGGGAGATGTTGTGACGCCACCTTGAGTATGCCCAATTAAGCATATTAAAATGGGGTCAGGCGCGCTAGCAGACGAGACTAAGTTATGAGGTTGTGACGTCAGGCTATAAACCGTATATATAGGGTAAGATCAGAGGATATCGCCCACTCTCTACTCTCTCGCCACCTGGCCTACAGCAGGACCGAACCCGGGACGCCATCCGCCGCTCTAAACGAGCTGTTTACTGGTATTCGGCGAACCACGATAGCCTGACGAGCATGACCTCGCCAACACTTCTCTCTGGGCTTGCACCCCATCAACCGTCTTTGTGAGTATTAAACCCCTCTTACTCACTATGAGTTTCTCTGAAGCTACCCACCCGACCTCCACCCTCCTTTCCCCCCTTATCACCCATTGCCGTGTCCAACCACGCAGCACAACTCGGCCAAACACGGAGTTGTGAGCAAGTCCATGACACTATCCACAGACTCATGTAGTGAAGTTTAGGCTCCAGGAGAACTGGAAAGAGCTCACCACCCACAAAAAAACAAAAAAAACAATACACAAATGAAAAAGTAATAATACGTTGCACGAATAAATAAATGAATACACTTTGTCACCGCATTGTTCTTCCGTCATTTTTTTCTGGGTGTATTATACATAGTTTAGAGAGCAATTTTATAATTTTCAAACGTTTTATTTTAAGAAAAGAATTAAGTACTTCAATTCAACTCAGAAGCATGAATATTCTCTTAACATTAAATTTACAACTTGCCTTATCAACTCTCATTTTGATCATTCAGCTCAAGTAAGCCAAGGAGACTGCCTCTTTCCTGACTCTTTCTTTCCAAAAATATTCATGACAGAATACAATTAACTTGGCTTCACAGCACTACACACATAATATGCATTACTATCTCCTCCACATTATTAGAGTAGGCACATCCCAGAGTCAGTGTCTATGTCAGAGATTGATAGGGTGCATGGTTCAGCATCAGAGACGAGAGCAACGACGTTTTGGGAGCGTCAAGTTATTCCCAAGCGCATGGAGAAACACATACGTCATCAAAAGAAGCTGTCGCTCTCCGCATCCGCCTCGAAAGTATAAAACTGTCCTCCTCTAAACGTGACATCCATAAACTCCTTAGCCCAGCAAATACGAACCTTTTAACCTATTCGAGAACCACTTTATCTCAGTGGCTCGAGAATTCATCCGCACATCTGTCGTGCAACAGTACGCAGTCTAAAGTTATGAGAACGAATAACCTATTCTTTGTTACAAAACATATGCCCAATATTAAAAATATCAACATTTTAACATTTTTGCACCATATTCATTAACGGAAACAAACGATAAAGAATATTTTGGGATGAAAAACTCTGGAATAACAATCTCGCATTACGACAGAATAGTTTTAATACAAACAATACTTTAACGCACAATACACGAATTATTGTGCGTTACAATTGCTTATTAAATAGCACCTTCAGCGTCAATTCTCATTGAGCGATACTCTGTTTTGAGACATTAGAGATTGTATCTAAATTTAAATGCAAGAGTTACATCACAAATTTAAAGTAGGTAAACAAACTGGAACAAATGAATTAGGTATTGATCTCTTTAACACAAGCAATAAATAATAAAACATTACCTTAATAAGGAAGATTGGCTGTGAACAGATAGATCAATTATACAATGTAGTCGGGGCATATAACTCACTTTATGACGATGTATAGTGCGCACTAATATTTTGCGAGCAAATTAATAATAAACTTATTACATACTTGGCAACAAACAATTGTTCAGATGACGAAATTGATTTACTCTCACCTTAATAGGAGTTTAACTTATACGTTACGTAGCTCTTTTCTGGAATCCTTAGATGGAATTTTGAAGTAGAATGTTAATATAATTATTAATGATCATACACTGTATTATTTGTACCCTAACTAACGAAAAATATGTTTCTTTTTGTTCTTTTATGTATTTTTGTTAAGTTGTATTTATAACATAAAATGAAAATTGTTTCATTCACATTGATTACAAAAAACGTCTCGTGAGAGACGATACTGCATTCCGCAAGAATGAATGTATTAAGGTTAGAATTCTGAAGGAATTAAAAAAAAATTTCTTCAATAGAACGAAATAATTTTGAATCAATCAGTAAATTTAAACTAGAATGAACTCTCATTCTTTATAAATCAATCTTATGAATTAACAATGATGCATACGACAATATTTTCTAGAATAAATTTATTATCTCTAAATGCAAAAAAGTGTTTTTTAAATCAACCATCATATTTTGTTTAGCATTATCTACAAAATTTGTGTAAAAAACAAAGAAGAAGAAAATAATATTTGAAATTTAAATAAATATTTTAAACGTACTAAAACGGAAATTAAATATATTACAGCAAATATAATAACAAAAGAATTAAGGTTACTAATCCTTTTTTTGTATTTTTAAATACGACGAATAATAAAGGCGTGGCTACCATCATTGAAAAAGAATGATTTTAACAATTAATGCGTATATATAATTACCGAAGATAATAGATTGAAAGTACCCATTCCTTTATTAACATTTTTATTAAAAGTTATAATTTTTTAGTAATGAAATAATATTGTTATTGCTTTGCTGAAAGATAAATAATATTTCCCTTTTAATACATTGATATTACACTTTTTCATAAATGTTTTTTATTTTTTCACTTATTTTATTTTCTATTGATTATGTCAATTTATCATAGACGACAGTCTCATTAATTATTTTTAAAATGCGTTTATTATCATTATTATTTAAAGCTAATTTATTTTACAAACTTTTCCGTTACAGATTGCTTGTCAAGTGTTTATAATGTCATATTATGATACCCATTCTTTTTGTACATTGTTTTTATTTTTAGTTTAAATCAATAATGTATTCATGTCCCTTGATTATTATCGCCTGAGGATGCATTAAGGAAGAATCGAAACGTTGAGTTTGCAGAATACTTATAAAAATAAAAAAAAGATTTTAAAGAAAATGAGAGACCTTAAAAATGAAATCATTACCATTTGTTGATTAATCTCTAACTATAAACTCTTTCAGATCAAAGAACCAGAGAAGATTTAACAGCACGAGTTGAACAAGGTATCCTTGAGGGTCGACGGGTCTCATCGGCCGCAGGAGGATCGTTTGTTAGTTTTCAGGGAATTCCTTACGCCAAACCTCCGGTGGGATCTTTGCGATTCAAGGTCCGTTGCATCATCCATTATTATATTAACTATTTCTATTAAGATTTTGTCCCTGATAATTAATATAACTGAATACTTCCGTAGGTTTGTTTTACGTTTATATCATCTTCAAATTTTTATAGTTTCTAATTTTTGCGTGTGATATTTTACGTTCAACTCATAATACAACATGACCCCTTATTATTTGCTTCATATTCATTAAGACCTTTCTTCCCCTGCATTATTGAATCAGTCAGTACTTGCAAAAACACTAAGACTCTATCAAAGTATGTGAAGATTCGGACTGTTCCAAATGGGTAATTGGCACATTATAAGAGTGCTTTAAAGATAACTGATAATCCCCACTCCATGCAAACGTCAGTCAACGTTAACCTATATCGATAAGTCACTTGACGATGATTTCAGGATTGAATATTTTAGATCGCATGATTCAATTTTTGATTTTATTACTCTATTGCAATTAAGATCATTTAAGTTTATTTTTGATTGTTAAATTTGAAATGAAAGAAGTTATTAATTTGTTTCTTGTATTGTCCACAAGTCAATTACAACCATTCACAATCTCTTTATATGTAATGTCTTCCTGCGACTAACTGATTGACAAAAACACTCTTTCATTGACGTGTAGTGAAAAATATCAGAGATAGGAATTTAAAAATTCGACAGGAAGCTGCTTTTGAATTGTACGAATATAACCTCATTAGAAAGATTTTAATGATCCTCCGATTTGAAAAGAGTGATTTTGGAGAAATATATTATTTCAAATTCTTGCTGCACCTAATAAATCTTTCAAAAGAGTGAGATGCAATATATTTTAGCTAAAACTCTTTTAAAAATTAAATATGTATAAATGGGTTTTAGGATTTGTCGATATTACATTTATAATAACTGTTAAGATGCCCATACGATTTCAGGTTTCTATCATTCGAGCTAACAATATGATATATTAATATTACTATATCTTCCGTATACGTCCAGATAGTAACTCGAGTTTTAAATGTAAACGTTGTTTTATAAAATGTTTAAAAACAATTTTTGGTATTGTAGAATTTTTTTCAAAAATGTCATTTTGAAATTTTCATATTAAATGAATGGAAAGAATGACACGTACATTCCAAAATTTCGCCTTTTTTACTATGTCAGGAACTAATAGAGATATTATCACAGTTTCAGTGCGTAAATGATAGATAAATGATAAAAAATACATGGAACTGGGCATATCATACAAAAGGGCAACTATATTACAGTTCGAAAATGTAAGAAAAACAATGTCCTTAAGTTCTCCGTAAATCTGGCGACACCCTCGCTTTTCAATTCAAGAGGGACAAGTAGAAATAAGAAAAATATTGTACGGGCTAGTTCAAACAGTTTCAGTCAATTTTGATAAGGTAATGACGTAAAAATGATATAGATATGTATGCAGAGTAAGATTTAAATTCCCAAATAAAAGTTTATCTAGATGATTACGAGTCTAATTGTGTTGTCATAGCGAATACAATGCATCATTGCTAGCTATGTTTGGTCAATTGTTGATGTCAGGGAGCAATTAAAATGATCCCTCAAAATTTGTTCAGGATGCTGAACCTCCAGAAAATTGGGAAGGCGTTCGCCCTGCTTATTTAGAAGGTAATATCTGTCCTCAAGAGTCTTTAGGAGTTGTTGGTAACGAAGATTGTCTGTTCTTGAACATATACTCGTCACAATGGCCGCCAAGTGCGGAATCCCTGCCTGTCATGGTGTGGATTCATGGAGGGGGATTCGTCAGAGGAGCTGGAAACAATGACACTTATGGTCCCGACTATTTGGTGCCTGAGGGAGTCATATTGGTCACTATCAACTATCGTCTCGGAGTTTTAGGTGATTACTGGATATCTGAGTATCTTTTTCTTTTTAGCACTACTTTAAAATTCAATTGAATCTTAAAGGTTGATTCCTTGACTAGTGTTTTTTTGCCTGTCGTTCTTGAATGAAACATTAGGAAATAATATTTTTTGTCTAGGGTTCTTGTACTTAAACGAAGCAGCTCCTGGTAATGTAGGTTTAAAAGACCAGGTGGCTGCGCTGCGATGGGTGCAAAGGAATATACGAGCGTTTGGTGGAGACCCTGAAAAAGTCACCATATTTGGAGAAAGTGCAGGTGGTGCTTCGGTGCATCTGCAAATGCTCTCTCCACTATCAAACGGTAAGCTAGAGTTAGAAAAAAAATTAATGAACATTTTGCAGAATCTAATAGGATGTGAACATGACAAAAAAATAATTGAAAAAAGATTGAAAAGGTACTCATAAAAATTCCCTAAATAAGCATGAACGGTGTTCCTTGGACACATCCTGATTTCCCGACGAACATAGTGCGACAGGATTGATTCAACACTTTCACTTGTTACCAATGTCGTGGGGTTGTTTTCCCATTGGAGTTATGGAGGACTTCTCTGGTGCTACTTTTGTCATTCGACCTTGGTGAGTTAGAAAGGGAAGGTCCCCAAACATCCTAATCTTATCAACGACGGGGGCAGGCCCGAAATGATTGTTAAGGAAGGCAAATGATCCGTTTCAATAGCACCTACTCGGTTACAGACATAAGACATCGGGAGAGTTTCATAGTAGGCGTTCGAGTAGGCGGGAAAGTATTACGGGGAATATGAACCGCGGTGGTCAATTAGCAGGGTCAGTGGAGGGGAGGAAAGACAGCGTTTAAAACGGGAATCAACGGTCTGGCAAATATCAGCGGACAGGGTGTCACTCTAGACCGAATCACACAGCGGATTAGCAGAGATTAGGTGATGTTATCGCACAGCGAAGCTTTGCTCTTTTATACTGTAAACGTGTTGAACTTACAAGCTCTTATGTGAGAGTGGTGCATTTGTCTCTTGACGCAAGAATACAAATCCATCATTACGACACCATTACTATGTAACACTTTTCCTGCGGTAAAATACTAATTATTTCATTGCAATTCTGATATTTTACCCTTAAAACCCCGTCTCATATTTTAAGTCAACTATTTTCGTCATAAACGTATTAAAGCATAAATTATGTTCCGATACGGTTCTCTGCTTACACAGTTTGACTCGAAAGCAGGGGCGTAGCATATGATCAGTAAACACGTGTTTATCTAAAGCACTTCATTCCCAGACCCAAAATGTAGTACGTCTTAATAGTAATCAGTAGTTTAGTTACAGTCCATAAAAAATAATATAACGCGATTAATTGGACAAACTAAATAACCTACACAAATACACCAAATAAACCTTTATTCTCCTTTGAATTATTCATTTCAAATTTTCGTACGTTTTTTGTAGAATTTATAAAAATCAATTCTTTGAGTTTTTTATCATATACTGAGAGTGTATCGGAACAAATGACCGCAGAACAAAAATAACTGTGCCCTTTGCATAATCGTATCAACAGTGACAATGTCTTACTTTCACTACTAATATTGTAAGAATAAAGCTGAGTTGCTATTCCTATATACTTTATCAAATCTAATTCAATCTTTGATTGGTTATAGATTTTACAAGTGATAGATATAGCGTAATTTTTAACGAGTATAAAATAATCAACAATGTTTATTTATATTCCTTGTATTCTTTATTTTCGTACGTGACAGATATATCTAGTGAACCTCTTAGTACTCTACATTACTTTTTATGATTTATATGTGAAGAAATTAAAAAAACGAATGAAAAACTTTATTATAAAACCGACCCGTTAATCTATGTTAATTACTTCCCCCTTATGTTGTAGGTCTATTCCACGCGGCTATAGCTCAGAGTGGGAGCGCAATCAACCAATGGGCGATCCAATCTGAACCAGTGGAAACTTCTCGACGATTGGCAAGGGCTGTTGGATGCCCTGTTGGCAATGACTCTTCCACGGTGGATTGCTTGAGAACCATTGACATCGAACCTTTAATAAATGCAGCTTTCACTCAAGCAATAACAGAGAAGGTATTTAGAATATTTCCTTCTAACTTACTTGATCTTCATTTAACTAGACTCAAAAATAACTTTTGAAAATAATCTGTCATAATTCTTTGAAAATCATTATTCCAAACAATGTGTATAGTTAATATTCTATGAGTAAATTTCAAAGAAAATAACACAAGGTTCTTATCTTCCGATTTTGGTAAAATGGTATCGAACTTTTTGTCTGCGAACAGGAAGTTAGAACAACATAAATAAATATGAATATATTTCTTGATCACTTTATAGTATTTCTATTCCATCTTGATTGGTCATAAGGGGAAAATAGAAAACTACTAACTTGCAAAAGATTCGGTTAATTTAACATCCTTCATCAGAGTGAATTCAATTTATTCGATTTCGGACGAATCTACAAAAATATCAGGTTTATACTCAATACTAAAAATCAAATTTGTCCTGATGAGGAATATAATGATCCGAATAGGCAAGTTAATGTCTTTATTGCCTGATCAATCCTAAAGATGGAGGTGAAGGAATATACATAAATATGTTATATAAATCGAAAAAAAGATCATTTATCTCCTCGTGCTAAGAGTCATAAAAGTAGCAAAGTAGCTCCAAAATGAAAAAATTGGAGAGAGCGTGTTTTCGCTGCATGTTTTTATTATGCATCAGTGAAGAAATATGAGTATGATTCAAATGAAATAAATAATTTTATGATTACGCATTATGATGGAAGAATACATATATTTTGTGCTACTATGTACAAAAATGTTTAAATCAACCTTAAGTACTTAAGGGCCGTTCCCCATCGAATGGCATAATTTTACTTATTGTGATTCATATCTTCCCTATTGATTAAACATTTAATAACTAAAAATGTTTTAAGGATGTATACCAATTTTACTTGTATGCGATTAACAATTTTTTTTCCTGTCAACCGGGCGAAAATGCAACGGGAACAAAATTTAATCTGTGTCTTGTCATGTTCGCAAGGATGCTAACCAGTGCGACACATACTCGAACTACGTATTCACTTCAGTTTAATTGAAACCGAAGACCTGTGTCTCATTCCCCATCTCTACAATGTTTTGAAAACTTAGTTTTAGCGTCAATAAACATTTCATATTTTAAATCAATTTGTATTTGTACTTGCCATTTTATTTGTACTCACTTTTTTGTACTTCTGTCTTTTTACGGTCGCAAAAGTAGTTAATACATTAATACATTGTATTTAATATTTACATAATTTAAATCAAGGGAGTTGTCGGATTTTTTAAATTTTATGCTACAAAAAAGAGTGTTTAAAAATATTCTTTTCTATAGGATAACGAGCGCATTTTGCACTACACTTTCGTACCAACAGTGGACCTGCCGGTTCCGGGTGTGGAGACATTCCTACCCGCACCTGCAATTCAGCTGATAAAAGACGGCAGACACAAGCCAGTTCCATTTCTAACAGGATTTAATAATAACGAGTCAATCCTTCATTCATCTTGTAAGTATTATTTATTTTCTCTATAATCATTCAGTGATGTTCTTGTATCGACATCGAAAATCTAGAAATCTCAAGAATCTTTTGTCGAATTTATCGAATTTTGAAGCCCCTAAACACTTTGGTTGAGATTCTGAGCGCCACCACTTTTTGTCAAAAACGTTTTTAAAGCAATAAGAACTGAAAACTAAAATTGAAAAATCGCTTCGCTATCTTCTTGAATGCCTTCTATGGAAAATGTGTGCAAAATGTCGAAGCCATTGACTTATGCGTCTTAGCGCTATGAGCGCTATGACGAACACCAAACACTCTGTGTCTAAATGTCTTGTCAGAGTCTTCCATACCCAAAGTGTCATGGAATCTATTTTTAAACCTGCAGCCGAAGAGAGCTTTATTTGTCATTTGCTGGGGAAAGTTTCTGCTTTTTGGAAATCGAGAAGCTTAATATTAAATACTTTTAATTAAAACAACTTTTTATTTGAAAAAATGTTGCAGCAGAAATCTGGTCTCATGAACATTGATAAGTGAAATTTTCCCTTACACTATAATTTAAAAAAAATCTT
This sequence comes from Laupala kohalensis, assembly GCA_002313205.1. Taxonomy (NCBI): domain Eukaryota; kingdom Metazoa; phylum Arthropoda; class Insecta; order Orthoptera; family Trigonidiidae; genus Laupala; species Laupala kohalensis. The sequence continues at coordinate 67,859 of NNCF01127702.1, read as the reverse complement.
ATTAAACACAAGTATCAATCTAATATAATTACAAGTTATCCTATCTCTAATTAAACTTCAAAGTATAATATTTACGAATTGAAATTTACAAAATAATATTCCAGTTGTGAATTACTTTGATGAAAACATCGCTAGAAAACTGGATGGTGCTTGGAATTCAACGATCCTCCCCGAACTCAGACTTCCAGTCAATGGATCTAGAAATGAGGAAGCGCTACAAGAACTTAGGAATTTTTATATGGATGGAAAACCACTATCCAATGCTACAATGCAGGGATTCATGAATGTATGTTCCTACTACGAAATTATTAACATTTTTTGAATATTTATAAATAAAATTAATATGTGAAAAGAAATATTTTCTAATGCATGACTCAGTAACTAAGCTGTTTCTTGTTATTAATCTATTTTCTGTAACTTTACGAATTTTCAAATATCTAATATTTTACTTGTAGAAAGCATATTTTTGTTTGCCAACAGATGCTTACGGACATCGGTTTCGCCGAAGGAATATACTACTCCCTGCGAAAAATGGCCGAATATAAAACTGCCCCACTGTATGAGTACAGTTTCATAATAGATGATATTTTGAATGCCTTTAAAGGTGCAAGTACTAGCACTTACGGAGGTAATAGAAGAATATTATTCGAACTTTTTTTCGCTTAATAACGATTCCATACATTTTTCTTGTGTGAAAAAAATATTACCGTAACCCCTTGGCGCTTCTGTGAACTAAGACTCAAAATTTCCAAAAATGTTACAATCGTGTGATTCCTTTGAAAATTATTCTTGTTCACTCCAGTGCAATTTTACTATAAAACGAAGAACATCTCTTCATGATCATAAATTCTTATTGAATGACAATTAACAAAAAAAAATTAATTATTTGAATTCGAGTCATTTTATGTAATGTATAGCATTTAAGGTGTATTATTTTGAATTCAGGAGCTGGACATGGAGATGATTTGGGGTATCTATTCCGTATGAGCTTCATAAATGAAGTTCCAGTAAATTCTTCGGCTTATCGAGAACGAGAGCGTATGGTGCACCTATGGACTAATTTTGCCAAATACCGGTAAGTTCTTGGAACAAAAATGTGTCATGTTCTTCATATTATTGCAGTATTTCCTTTATCTTACAATATTTTTGAGGTTGGTACATAAGGAATGACTATGTATCTCCAGTTAATGTATCTTATGTTTTTTATTTGTTATATTAAAATTTACAGAAATCCTACTCCAACTAATGATACGCTCTTGGACATTCAATGGAATCGTTATGGAAATGTCAGAAACTTTCTAGAAATTGGATCAGAACTCCATTCTGGAACAGAAGTGAATGAAAATCGAGTTAAATTTTGGGAAAGATTTTATGACACTTATGGCTAGCGATATAAAATATACTCTACATGCTCTCACCATGTATATTTATTACAGAAGTATTATAAGTACATAATTCATTACATATTGAATATGAGTAGATTGTAACTGGTGACAAATATTAAATTAAATTATGGTGTCCAATTCGAATATTTATTAAGGTACTTGGTTCAAATATTTCTCCTGAAAATGTTTTCACATTCATTTTCATTCAGCACAGTGTCTTGTTTTATAGCGCACAACATACAATCATTAAGAACACAAAAGAGAATATTGATGACAATGAGTGCGTCTTCCTGAACATTTAGAAACATTACTTTTGTGTGAACAATGTGCTCGTCATCAAAATTTAATTTATAATACATATTCATTAAATATATTATTAGACAAATGTTATAAAGCTTTGTACTAAATTGTGAAATGTAACAATAGTTCTGCAGCATTTTTACACACTTAAAATCAATTTTCTGCTATGGTAACCATATAATGAAAATAATTCGATTCGAAGCCATGAACAATAGTCATATATTAAAAAATTACGAAATATTTTCTTAAATCAGTTAAAGTGGAATGTCAAAAAACATATTTCAAATTGTTTTGTTAATATACATTTCCAAAACATTTTGGACGTTTCGACAAAAAATGTAAGGTATATTCCAATAGACAACATTCAAAATTTGCAACTGGTAACATTTTATCAACAAATTGTCAATGGTTGCAAGGAAACTTTGTCAATTATATCCCACAATACCTAATATACTCGTATTTCAATTTTCAAGAATAATTTAGAATACCAAAAATATTAAACGATATTTATTTTTCCCTATGTACATAAGCTGTACCACACGAGTTTCACTAGAACAGTTAGCAATTCCCAGAGAAAAAGGCAAGATTTTTTTCGATTTCTTTAAGATTTGTATAAATCCTGGAACATATACTGTTTGAATTGTTCTTCACTTTACATTGTAATATCACACTTATGCTCTCTAAAGATGAGAAAATACATTTAAAAAATATTGCTCATAACCTTGAATAAGGATAATATGTCATACATAAAACATCATTTTAAATCTTTCTTGAGAATAAAAATAAAATAAAATATCAATTCCCATTACATATACCATTTAAATTTCTCCCCACTTAAATTTTACACTGCATCAATTAATAAGTTTGTTTACTTCCAGTTTAAGTCTCACAGAATCGTAATGATAATACGAGGTATATGAAATCGTCTATTCACAATTTGCGCTAATATTAAATATTTCTTTCCCGTGTTATAGACTGGTTTCCACACTAATATAAATGAAGACAATAAACATCCCTTAATTTGAAATACTTTCAAATTTAACGTGGATATACAGATTTCATTTGTACGGAATAGAATTGAAACAAAATAAGCTGGTTGCGAAATCAAAAAATGAAATTTAATGTATTTTGCACACTAATATGTTAACGATGTGATTTCACTGAACTACGTTTGTAACGTAGTTCCCAAATCCTCCGCATGAAAAACATCAAACATTAGTGTAATTTTTTGCGTTGTATTTAATTCATAGATATTCTTAATGAACAAAGATATTTTATGATTACTATACTTTGCAAAAAGTAACACTGCTTTATTTTATGAATTTGATTTAATAATTTTTTAATCAATCAAATTATTTCTTAATTAAAATATTCCGGATAAACTTTTAATTTCTTTACACTACACTTCACAGAAAAGTGAATGGACGTTTTGTAACTATCTCATGGAAATGTTTTCATTTCCTGAATATTTCTATACTTTTGCATCATTTAATAGGCTTTTCGAGAAATAAAAGCATCTACTAACAACGATTACACAACGCACGTGATTTTCGAGAAGCAGGAAAAATCACTTGAAAAGATTTGGCTATAAATATCTTGCTTCAGGACCACGTTCTGTATCCTGTCAATGAGAAAAAAAAAGGATCTTCGCATCAAGATGTATCTTCTAATTGCATAGGTATTTCTAGTGGTTCTGATATCCTTTGCAGAGGATCTCAATGTAGAACTAAACCATCAAGGTGTCACTGTAAGTATTGTGAGAAAGATCCAAAACAATATAAGTTTCAAACTAAAAATCAAAGATAATTCGTTAATCATATTTTGTTTTCTATGAGTATAATATAAGGGGAGTCGGAATGATTGATAGATTGACTGACTAACTCACTTACTCATCAACACAGAGCGAAGACTGTGACAGAAACTTGTTATTTTTACACGGTAATTCTTTACTCAGTATAGACCCATTAATACAGTTATTTTTGTAATTCCGGTTTAATGTGATTTTTTTTTGTTTTAATGGACGATACATGGTATCATCTTGTTTTTATATGCAAATTTTATTAATTTGAAAGCCTAAAAACCTTTTTTTTGCTTTTTCGATATTCCATTTTCTATTGGGCAGAAAGAGACTACAATGATTGCTTTTTTTGTGACTCACGTTAACGGTATGTTATATTTTCTCACTAAATTAAAGACTCTATGGTAAATTTTTTTCACTATAATTGATAATAATATAATGTCAAATATTGTACGTAAACGTTGCTAATAATATATTGAATACATTTCATAAATATTTTGTGTATATATTAAAATTTTTAGATTTTGTGAAATTCTACTTTTTGATGGATGAAGAAGTTAGTGGCAGAACACCGAATATAAGTGTATTCTTCTTCTGAGGCCTCTTAATATTTTTGAATTGTGATGAATTGAAAATTAATCCGTGCTTGTTTTTATTTCAATATCTACAAGGTTATAATTAATCGCAAAAATCTAAAAAAATAAATGTTTTCACTCAGAGTGAAGTCGAGAAAATTACGTCACTTTCATAAGAGGTTCAGTAATTCATTTAACCAATGACATACTATTTGTAAGTACTCATAAGTGAGAGCATAGACTAAGAGAACATTAAAGTGTTTTTCTTTCAATTCTAATCTGAGAGAATCAAATATGTTTAGTGAAAGTTGTCAAACAGACAGCTACCCCGACAGCTGACTGATGCAGTCTTTTATGAGTGAGAGTGATAGCTGCCCAACAGATGCAAATCAAGTTCATCATGCAAATTTGATCCAAACGTCTGGCCAGTGTAATGCAGGTGAAGTAATACGCAACGCTATGGATGTCTTCTATAACAAAGAAGACAACGGAGAAGAAACAAGCACAAACGCAAAGTTTTAACGGGTGTGATTTGCAGTGGAGAAGAGTACAAGGAAAGGAAGACAAGGTTACGACGATCTCAGAAATAGATTAAACGTCAAAATACAGATAGTGTTCAACAATTGCTAAGTAATCGTTCGAACATGGAGGAAAACGTTATTGCACACATTCCCACGGTAAATAAATATGCAGAGTTCAAAACAATAACAAAAGAAGTGCATGATAATCACAAGTTACAAAGTATTCCAGTTATTACTCCAAATTTTATTCATGGAGTTGAAAACTTTAAACTATTGTTTGATGATTTAAAAGATATTTCTGAAAATCCTTTTGATGCCAAATTGCTCCAAAAATTAGTCAAAACTAGACCCTCCACTATTGAAGATTTTCTAAATTTATAAGTTTCTATATGAAAAAACAAATAAAATTTCACTCGTTTAAAGATCCTACTCAAAAATATAGAGATGTTATAATAAGAGAAAACCCAACAGAAAACGAGGAAGATGAACTACAGAATTAAAGTTTTGCCCTGTAATTAAAACATATAGACTTTATAAAAAAGATTTTTCTTCCAATATGTGCTATACGGGTTACAAAATGCAGAACTGAAATGTTATTCAAACTTGAAAAACTATTTTACGCTGTGGTCAAAGTGGAACACCATGATAAACCTAAAAATTTCATTCAATGCAAAAACCTTCGGGCTTGTGTTCTCAAAATGCACTAAATCTAGTGAAACGCCTGCCAGCTGTGTCAACTATGAAAGTACTCTGATAATTTTAGGAAATGTCCTTTTTCAAGACTCAACCGAATCCTTCCCACACCAAATCACCCAACCTCTCAACTGAATTCCCTCCGCTACCAACCCACAGTACGAGAGGTTGCCACTGCGCTGCGTTCGTACGTTCTGGTAACAAGTCAAAGCAACGTGACAAACTTTTCAAGCGCAATGTCACTAAACACGGAAGAGTTGATTAGAGAAATAATATCAAAATCATAAAAGCAATTATGTTTCAAAGTCACAAATAATACATTCCTCAATTCAAGCAATCCGACACTTAATTACAGGACATTTATTCAAATAAAACAAATTTAATTTTACTAAACTGAAATAAATTTTTTCTAGTGACAGAGAAAGTTGAATTGGTACATTTCTTTAAATGTTATGAAATTGATACAGCGAATCACATCTCAATGCCACAAGCAAGTTCAAATTAGCAGGTTATATCATTTATCCAAAAGACAGACTACGCAATAAAACTTCAGGAGATGTAGCTATTATAATTCGCGATACATTACAACACCCGATTCAAAATCAAAATATTCAAATGCCATGGCAAAAATACCGCTCTGACGAAACTAAAAGAAGTATCAACTGATTAGAGAGACTAATTAACAAACATCTGGACAAATGTTTGTTCAAAAATTTTCAACACTCTGGCCCAAATTCATCCTACTTCTTATGCCCAATACACAGCAGTGAAAGGTTTATCGCGAGAAAAACAAATCATTCCAACTTAACTGATCAAATTACTTTGCAGAATCAGATCTAAATAAATCAGAATTATTACNATCACTCCCCAGGACTAAACAAATTGACATTTATGAAATAGTTAAAAAATCTCAGGAGGCAGGAGGACTTCTGAGTAAAATACAATAACTCGAAGTAATTGGCATTTAGTAATTCTGTGTAATAAAAAATTCCCTTAAAATAGGGCAATTAAAGCAATCTCAAAATCCTTGAACTTCGAGCCAATAGCATATGTAGGTTAGTGTATACCGGAAAGAAAGAATTCTTTACCTTCCTTCATGCTCCCGCAAATGCACATTTTGCCGATGCGCAAGACTCAAGGCCTTACGGTCGTGGTAAACGCATTATCAGTGCGTAACTTCTTAATTATATTCTGACAATCTCAACGTTCTCTCTTCATCCCGAAAATTACTTGACTCTTCGATTCTAACCACCTATGTTCTCGTCGGTTCTCGAACTCAGGACTTCGAAACCCGGCCGTCGGTCCATGCTATGTTTCGAAATGATACTCAATGTTGCGTATCAAGCTCACCTGGACTTGGCAGGCGCCTCTTGCTTACAGGTGTGCTAAGCGCCTGCGCCGTGCGTCAGAATTGACGTTCCCGCCTTGAAGATATATTAATTCTTTTAGTAGCCTGCTTGCTCTCGACAGCAGAAGTCTGACCTGAGCAGACGCTTAACCCCTCTCCTGAAGGGTAGTTCAAACTTACGCTGCCAGGGCGCACCAGTGACCGGCTAAGTTATTTTGCAATATCTCCTAATTTCTCCGCATGAGTACGCTTCTGTGGGTCGCTTGACTGTCAATTACGATGGTCATCTGTTTCATTTTTTATGGTATATTTTTAAGGCTGCTTCGTACGTTCACGAAACGAAGGAGAAAGGATTCGTATTGTATCGTATATTATTGTTTTATGCTCATTTTTTCATATTGAAACATTTATTCTTCATTCACATTCTTTATAATATGAATTATTCTTAATTGAACATATTATTGGCTAAGCAATTGAATTTCTTCACGACAATGAAATCCTGCTTTTTATAAGCTCCAATGATATTAATTCTTTTTTCAACAATAGGTGTATATTTTTTATTGGAGTGATCTTCTTTGCATTTCATTATTGTAAAACACTTGCTTCAGGATCCACGAGGCAGACGCTGAGTCGAGAACCTGAGTCTTCAAGTTAACTTTCTGTGTGTTTTTTGTGAACAAATGTTGCCGTGAACCCGGAATCGAAGCAGGGACCTCTCAATTTTGAAAGATTCTGTTCTTCAGATGAGTATTATTAGAATTTAGAGTACATATAGTAGCCTTCAGTGCTGACGTTCAAAAAATGTACAGACAGGTTAAAATAAAACCATCTGACAAAATGTTTCAATTGATTCTATGGCGTGACGACCCAGGAAGAAGAATCCAAATTCTATCTCTCAATACCTTGACGTATGGCTTTAAAAACAGTTCGTTTGATGCGGCAAGATGTTTATGGGAATTAGCAGGGGAAAGCAAAGCGGAATATCCGAGAGCTAGCGATAGTGTAAAAAGACATTTCTACGTAGATGATTTACTAAGCAGAAGTCATGATGTTAAATCAGCGGTAGGGATAGCCCAACAAATAAAGGACATATTAGCACAAGGTAAATTTCCTCTAACTAAATGGGCCAGTAACAGCTCAGAATTCCTGTCATATTTTTCAAAAGAAACCTTAGCGCAATCACCATTGATTTTAAAAGCCGAAGGCCACTTAAAAACTCTTGGTTTAAAGTGGAATCCTACAGATGATACGTTGAGCGTGTGTGGTAAACTCGAACCTTTACAAGTCCCTTCTGTGGGTACAAAAAGAAAAATTTTGAGTATTATCAGCATGATTTTCGATCCAATTGGTCTTTTAACCCC
>NNCF01127702.1:44168-57163 GCA_002313205.1 Laupala kohalensis | reverse complement strand
TGACCTGAGCAGACGCTTAACCCCTCTCCTGAAGGGTAGTTCAAACTTACGCTGCCAGGGCGCACCAGTGACCGGCTAAGTTATTTTGCAATATCTCCTAATTTCTCCGCATGAGTACGCTTCTGTGGGTCGCTTGACTGTCAATTACGATGGTCATCTGTTTCATTTTTTATGGTATATTTTTAAGGCTGCTTCGTACGTTCACGAAACGAAGGAGAAAGGATTCGTATTGTATCGTATATTATTGTTTTATGCTCATTTTTTCATATTGAAACATTTATTCTTCATTCACATTCTTTATAATATGAATTATTCTTAATTGAACATATTATTGGCTAAGCAATTGAATTTCTTCACGACAATGAAATCCTGCTTTTTATAAGCTCCAATGATATTAATTCTTTTTTCAACAATAGGTGTATATTTTTTATTGGAGTGATCTTCTTTGCATTTCATTACTGTAAAACACTTGCTTCAGAATCCACGAGGCAGACGCTGAGTCGAGAACCTGAGTCTTCAAGTTAACTTTCTGTGTGTTTTTTGTGAACATATACCAAAAACATTTCGCATTTTTTAAATAATAAATCTTTTTAAATTCATAAGATTTAACGATAATATCACTGAAGAAATACGTAAAACCGAATTCAAAACTGACCTTCCAATAAAATTCATTTCTCCCCCCCCCCCCCCAAAAAAAAAAGAGCAAGAAATAAAAGCCCTCGGTCCGAATAAATCTGCTGGACATGATCAAATGACAAAGAAACAAATGCCAAAGAAACAAGGACATATTTATGCGCAGTATTCAATGAAGCACTTTGAATAGGTTACTTTCCCACAACCTGGGGACATGCAGAGATAATACCAATCCACAAAACATGAAAAGATTAAAGTTCTCCAAAAAGTTACAGCTCGATTTCACTTCTTCCCCCAACTTGTAAAATATTTTTAAAAACTTCTAAATAAAAGGTTCAATAATTTCTTAACTGTAACGCATGCTATTCCGTACGAGAAATTTGGATTCCGAGAAAGGCACTCGACCACTCACTAAGATATCAGACTACCTGAAAGTATTACCATATCTTTTGAGTGTAAACAATACACACTGACGGTTTTCTTAGACATATCACAAGCCTTCTATAGGATCTGACATGATGACTTACTTTATAAAATGAAAGTATTAGGGGCGCCCATATACTTAGAGTCGATCATTCAAAGCTTTTTAACTAATAGATCTTTCACAGTATGGGTAAACCGTTCTCATTCTTTGCCGAAGAATACTCTTGCGGTTGTGCCTCAATGCTCAGCTCTCTCTCCTATCTTTCAGTACATTTACACGGATGATTTTCTAAAATTAGATAGTTCAGCCCCATTTGCTGATGATACTACTTTATTATTATTAACTGACTATTCATTCACTGCTAAGACCAACCTCGACGATGCTTTGTAACCTCGAAGAATGGACTGATGAAAGGAGATTAGTTTTAAATACCACAAAATAATTGGCAAAGATATTTTCATAGTTAAATAATAAACACCTTTAAAAATTAATTACGAGAAAATAGCTTGGCTCGATTCGAACATCCCATCAAATACTTCGGAATACTTTTACATATTAAATTAGTCTGAGAAGCGCATATAAATGCAATTAAATTAGGAGTTACGACAAAAGTATCAAAATTATATCCATATTTTAATAGTAACATGTATCTGAGAGTAGACAGCCTTATCCATATTCAAAGCCATCATTCGAACATCAATGGTTTATACCTGTCTAACATTGGGAGGGACAGGCGAAACCTCGTTTAAAAAACTACATCCAAAATAAAATTTTACATGTGCACTGAAGGCTCCCTGTTTCGTATCCAAAGAGCAAATCCAAACATTGGACTATTGTGAGAACGTGTTTGCATAACTTTCAACTCCAGTCGCTCCCCTCCTTTCCAAACATTCCATTTAGATGAGTCTGTTAAAGAAAATAATAGTTTAAAATTCTGATATCCTAATAACACTTTCAAACCTCCCTAACCAAAAATATGATGTAATCAGCAAAAGTAGAACGTATACAAAATCCAGATTATTTATTGAAATTAGTATAAAGATTATCTTGAGGTATCTCAATAGTTTTCATTCATTACATGAATGTTCTTGCTGTCATATATGAATACTTCTATTTTATTTTTATTTTTTACTTATATATTTTATTGTGTGGTATTGTATATATTATGTATTTCAAAAAAGTCTTGAAAGAATATCACTGTTGATCCTAGGTTGCGAGATAAATAAATAAATGTTACTATAATTATTAGGTATATTTCTAGATCTCCACATTTAATTCGTTGTATTAATCAAGTGGTAAAATACACAATATTACGAATCCATTAAAAACAAGTAGTTTTTTTAAAGAATTTTAACTCTCTTGAAACGTCGCGTAAGGATGAGAAAACGCTAAGATATATAGATAGAATAATAAGATTTTGGTAAGTGGTTCATTATTCTTATCATGATAGAGAAATATTCTGATTCTATTTCCAACTCACGATACGGTGACGACCAGAAAAGCGGTAATGTTTAATGCAGCAGGACATACAGTTTTCTAAACCATTTTTATTGCATGATGAAATGATAGATATATTATTGGCTACTGGGAGTGATATAATGTTCGATGTATATATGGTGAAATACGAAATAGAAATATGCCATCACTAATTCATAGGGAACATTCTGTTATTGAGTGTTCGACCCCTCATGAAGATTTTTTATTCATCATAGCAAACAGTATTTCTTTTCGAAATCAGATTATAATCCATTTTTTAAATTTGACGAGTGTTTTCGAAAGCATTAATCGCAAAATTTGTGACATGTTTCTTGATCCAAAAAAATTTCGTTCGTTTCGATAGAAGAGGTAGTATTTGTTCGCAATGCAGTGTTACGTTCGAGGTAGGGGAGAAGCCAATGACTTTGACGAATGAAGAGAATGCGATGGATGTGAACGAATGTGAAATCCATATTCAAAGCTTGTTGTAAATTTCTAACGTGAATGTCGTAGTGTCGTTTCGGGAGAAGTGTGGTCAGCAGTTTCGGTTGTCGACTTTGCGGTTGGGGTGGATTTTGCGTCTCGAGGTAAAGCGGCATGTCGATAAAAGTATCATGGAATGTCGAGATCCACTTTTAACACTTATCTGCGCGACGCGTCCTCCGAAACCGCTCACGCTACATCCAAGTTCGCAACGTCCAGCACCCATTGAAAATCGCCGATGGGTAAGGCTTGTGACATGGCCTGACCATATAAATCAGGGGTCGGCAACCTTTTTTGGCCGCGGGTCAAAATCAACCAAAATGTGGGTATTAAAGGAACGTTTGTGTCAGAGATATTTTCGTATTAAAAGTCTTTTAGTAAATAATAATAATAATAAATTTATAGTCAAAAAACAGGACAGACTGCGTACGTGGAGGACAATAAACTAATTTACTCTCCGAAAACAAGCAAGGGATCATCCCATCAATTCCGATCAAGGGCCCTAAGGCAGAGGCGGATTCAAAAATTAATATAGATATATTTTATTAAGAAAAAAATTACAGACATAGTTGAATGAACTTTATTTATAAACGTTCTCTTCGATATCAATGGCTCCCCTGATGTTGAACTTGTGACGTCAATTTAGTGAAGTCTGGTTTATAGTTAGTAGTTTTTAAGACGAATACAAGCATCTGAATTTTCGGTAGCTAACTTGTTCCTGTTCTTGCTTAATATAAATTTCATTTGTGAAAATATTTTCTCACTTTTATAAGTTGAACCGAATGTGGACAAAATGGCAAAGCCAATTTTTTTCAAAGATGAAAACATCGTAAGAAGTGATGCCCAACATGTTGATATCATGAGAAGATGATTAACTTCTGATTTTTTCAAATCTTTCCACAATTTCTTAAATTTATCCGTCCATAACGTTGAACTTTTAAAATCAATCATTTCCAAAGTAAAATTGACAATTTTTACATATTAAAAATACTGCGAATTTAAAACATTTTCTTCTATTTCCTCGGGCTTTATTATAAATGTAAACATATCTCCATGCTTCTTAAAACTTTGAATCCGACTTTCATATTCACTTTGAATGACGAAAATCCAACTTTCGAACATATTTAGATTGCTTTTATCGATATTTTCTTTTTCGTGTTCCCTTTTTAACAAAGGAAAGAAAGAATTTTTTTTAGTTTTTGTCAGTTTTAAATAATATAAATTTTGAAGTAAAACTCTCCCATTCCTCATAGAGTTTCAAAATTTTGTGGTTATTTCCTTGGAGTCGTATGTTGACTGCGGACTCAACCCACACATATAAGTCCCCTGAAGATCCTCAATCCTTCCAATATATACGGAAGAGGAAGTCACGTTACCAGCAGGTAGCCACGCCTTGTCGCTGGAAATGGAGTTGCCTCACCGCGCGGTGTGCGCCGCTGTCGGCCCAAGCCAAGCACCCAATTGTGCCCCCTTTTGAGTCTGTCATTGTCTTGGCATTCGGCGAAAATACTCCACTCACAAATATATTAACTGTCTTTCTTTCTGGTTTCTACCGACATTCCTCAATGGGCCTCGCCCTGGTTAAGTCCACTTTCACAGAAATAGTATAATACAGCCAACATTCCTTAAGGGGCGTCACCCCGGTTCATGTGGTGAACAAGTGCACTTTCACAGAAAAAGTAAAAGAGAAAGGGAGAGGCTAGCGCTGTTCACACACTTCAGCCGACATTCTTCAAGGGTATTCCTACCCACCTTCTAAGAAGTGAAGGGTATGGTCAAACAATAACACAATAAATGGAGAGGCCAGCGCCGGTCATCTGCTATCTTTCCTCCTCTGCGGCGTACGGCTAAACTCCTCAATGGCGCTCCCACTCAGTGAAAGGGAATGTTCGTAAAAATAACAAATCACAAAGATATAGACCGTCTTGGTTCTCATGTTACACTTGCCCATTTTTTAAATTTGTAAACTCTTAAACTTGACGAAAAATATCAGTGCCTTTAGTCGTGTCATTCATTGAAGCAATAACGCATAGTTCTTCATTGACATTCGAGATATTTATTGATGCAAATCTAATAATTATTGCAACCCTACCAATGCTATTTATATCGGTACTTTCATCAATTTGAATGCTAATTATGTCACAAGATAACAAATCATTTTTGACCTGTTCATCAATATTTTTGGCCATATCTTCAACGCGACGCTGGGCTGTTCTACGGTATTTCTTTGATTCTCTCAATTATTTGTTTTTTATTTGCGAAGTCATTAAATAAGTGTTCGGAACAATTTATGAATGCGTTTTTCAAAAACTCGCCGTCTGCTCAAACAAAGCTGGCAGATGTAGCGTGATTGTTGCTGGTAACAAAACACTAAGAATTTATTTAGTTTTCCAAAATTTAATACACGTTTAGCAATGTATTCAGATTTATCTTCATTTGCCATTTCACTCATATCTTTATGTTTTGAAGAAAAGTGTCGCTCAATATTTTAAGTCCTGGCGGTAATTATATCTGTACATAAAGTATATATCAATTTATCACCATTTTCGATACACCCATACACATCTTGAAATAATCTCTTTTTTGCTTTTTGTTTGTTCGTGGTAATTTTTAAAAACTAATAATATTTATTTCACTAGGTAATAATTATTTAGCTGCGTAACTATAATTGAGTCACTATTCTTGTGCTACTGAACATGTGCTATAACTATAACTGACACACTGAGAGAACGACACGAGCGTCCAATAATGCTAAAATTTGTTCGGACAATGTCGCTGTATTCCGCCTACTATCATTACTGCAACTTTGTAATCAACATGGATCTTATGTACATAAACACTTATGTGTATAAGGTCCATGGTAATCGAACTAAAATGTTGTTTTTAGTATCTATTTTAAATTTTCTGTATTCTCAAAATGTTTGTTTCATGTTTTACAATTTATTTTTATATATTATACTTTATTTTCGGAACTAAAGTGGGTCACTTGGAATTATCAAATGGGTCACTCGGTGACCCTCGAGTCATAGGTTGCCGACCCCTGATTGTTAAAGTCGATATACTGAAGATAACGATCTGGTTCTTACGGATTGTAGCTGTCATCCATGAAAACATATTGACTCGCACACATATCGAGCACTCACTTGACACCAACTACCGCGTATTCCATTTTCAAAAATGAGAAGCATCTCCTTGTCGGTGATTAGTTCCAAAGTCATCCCCGTCATATTTAACATGGCATCCCACGAAAGAGACGGTGTGGTGAGATAATATGTAGGTTCGAGTGAATACACATGAATACAAAAGTTTCGAAACGATTCAAAGATGTCGGTGAGGAGAAGCACATCGATTTTCAAATACAAATCGACATAGTCACAGAGATTGCGAATCCCGAACGCTTCCCAGGCGTGTTGCGCGTGCATGTATTCTTCGTCAAAAAAGTGAGTACCGGACAGGCGACAGAAAAACGCATCCTTGGGTGGAAATGTCGTTTCTTCGACTTTCGCTTTCGCATTGACATAGTCGTATGGAAAAACATCATTTCTACACGCAAACGCGAAATGGATGTCGTCGGGAAAATGCGTGCGATCATGTGTCAAATCCATCGCACGGAGGGTGCGAGCCAAAGCATCGAGCCTTCTAGAAATAAATTTAAATGAGTCGAGAAAACGAACTTCCACTTTGCCAATACGTATTCACCTCCTGCTCCTCCTCCTTCTCCACTCAGAACACACGATCGTACGAACCTTGTGTACGTTTCCCTCTTTTACGAGAACTGTTGACACCTTCTTTTTTCTCCTCCTCTTTCCTCTCCTGTTCCAACTGCTGCACTTCATACGTTGACATGATCCTTCCTCTAACACGATCACAACACCACTAACGAGGTGGCTTGCGTGTCTTTACTCATATTTGGTGACAATACCCGTCACGGAAACATAGCTACAGGCACGAGGGTACAAAATTAGACAATAGGCAAGTATATTTGTCTGTTTCAAAATCGATTTTGTTATTCACACTCGATCCAATGGTAGGTGGCTCAACTCTTGTGTAATCAAGGATACACGGATACATTTTCCAACAGGCATCAGCTGTCACAGTAGAGATATTCTTTATCGTAATACCCTTTCTCAAAAGTCTGTAATACGGTGTATGTTTCGGGCGGCAGGATGTCACCACCCCCTTTGATGGCCAATCCATACGTATCTCGTTGTATGGAAGTCGTTTAATAATAACGTTGCCGTGCGCGTATTGGCGTGATCGAATTTGCTCGCATTTTTCTTTAAATTATCACGTCTGTTTGTAGAACGAAAATGTCATAGAGCGGTAGCTACTTGGAGGAGGCATTCTTCATCGACCACACATTCTTTGTTGTTTGGGTAATGGATGGCCGTTCATGGAGTTCCCAATTGTTGAATCGAATAGGGATTTCCTTGCCAAGTTTCACTACTTCGGAGAGATAGAGTGCGATTGCTCGATCCATCTTCACATGTACCATGCGCCACGTGATACGATCGACTTACAAGTAACTCGCTGCTTCTGCTTCCGTCGAGAATAAATTGTCGTTATCCGTTCTCGAGCGTACCAAGACCAATTCTCGGGAAACCATAAATGACGCGAGTATGGTTTTCCGCAAATCCCATCAACATTTTGAGAGGAATTCAAATCGTGAATTGTCCATCTGACTTGATGAGTGAGTCGAGTTGTGACTCTCGCGCGTTGTGACTCCACCCCGCATAATGAAACTGTTGACGTTCTTTGGTGGAGAGCCAAAGCAATGGTGGTGACAATACCCGCAAGTTTTGGGTGCCATAACGAATTTTAGAAAAAAGGAAGGCCCACCAATTTTCATCGAGTTGCGAGGGTGTCCTCGTTGCTGCATCTTTTTTGAAAGCTTTTCCCTCGATCACCATCACACTGTCGGATGGCAATGTGATTGCATTCCTGTTATTCACGGCGACCCGTATTTCATCGTTGTGATTGTAGCTTGCGGTTTAAGGTATATAATTATGCATCTCATATCCCACAACCTGCGTCTCCCTTCGCATGGGTCGAACATCTTCTATGAGAAGACAGGCATCGTGGAGGTTTATCTTCCGACTCACATCACTTGTGTTTATTCTTTGTCTTTTCATCTCGTAGCAGGATGTAACCCAACGCACGTAACACGCGTCTGCACTTCTGTGTCAACGGTACGGGGGTGCAAAGCACAGTGTTGTCCACATGAAATTGAAGGAGGATGTGCGCCCTTCGGCTATTGATAAATCCTCTCTCAATAATATTACAATTGATAACGATATTGAAAGTGTTAAATTCACCTCCTTCTCCGAGGTGTGAAATGTGTTTGCGAGGGTGGATGCAAGAATAGTGTGAAACCCGAGGAATTTTCAGAGTCCTCTTTCGCTTCACCTCCGCGTCGCCGCCATGCGAAACAATCCACCTTCTCCTACCGTCCGTATAAAGATGAGTCAAATGAGAAAGAGGAGGATATAGGTGAGCTTGGTTCATCCGTTCGTAACATTCCGAGGTTCTTCGAATGGTTGACTGTGATTAGGGGACGCACGGATAGTGAGTACGGACCTTATATCTTTGATGATGAGATGTATTTAAAGAATGCAGGCATGAATCTCAACGATGATGGAAAATTCACGGTGAGAGAGAAGACATATGTTGCGACACTCGGTCTTAAAGAACTCGTGTTTTCGAGACTCCTCAATATGCGAGACGTGATCCCAAAAGATAAATCAGAGTAAAAACTCTTAGAGATGACGAGTGTTGATCGACTTTGCACACGGTCGTATCAAGCAAACTAAAATCCCAATGTATAAAATCATTAAGTTGTTGAGAGATGACGTTTTCTCCACGTCAAAGAAAGAATTGGGTCTTCGTTTTCTGACACCTCCAACCTACACATATTGGCGTGATCCAAATACGCTTGTAGAGCGTTTTCGTATTTTACACGCCTCACAATCGGCGTGGCACAGCGATTACAGTGGAGAAATTGTGGAAATTGAAAACGAGCGTTGTGACGCAGAACTTATACAATGAAACAAATAAAATCTACCGACTGTTCTAGAAGAAAAAATAATGAATTGCGTTAGAACTCCACGCGCCGGCTCGAAAACGCTATCCCGGAAGTCGCGTTCTCACCAAGGGATAGGACGACCTCCGGCAGTCGGATTTGGTGAAAATGCAGACTTATGCCAAGAGCAATAGAGGTGCGCGTTAATCGATATCTATACAAAATATGCATGAATTGAACCGGTGAACAGTAAGACGAACGCTGCTAACAAGAAGGCGTTTCAACATATCCTGGCATCTTCTGAACGCAAACCCACACTTTTACAGGCAGATCATGAGCAGCAGAGCAAGTGGCATCGTTTCTTTGCAGAAGGTTTGCATCATTGGTTGACCATGCTCCCGAATCTTCTCCGTGAGTACAATGCTACGAAGCATCGCACTACAGGGATGCCACCGAACGATAGACTCATGAAAACGTACTATGTACGTGTCAAGACACTCGATCATACGACAGAGAACATGTTTCATGGCGATGATCTCGTACGCATTAGCATATACAAACATCAATTTTAGAAAGGTTATGATCCCTCGTGGACAACGAAACTTTTCAATACTGTTCAAATCCATATCTCGATTTCTGTGACGTACTTCCTCGAAGATGAGCAGGGTGAAGCCATCGCTGGACGCTTCTACCGAGCGGAATTGCAGTCCACGTGTTACCCAAAAGACTTTCTAAAGGAAAAGGTTCTTCGCAGAAAGGGACCCCTTCGCTATATCATATGGTTGGAGTTTGATGCGAAACATAATTCATGGACTGATGAAAATTAATTATGTAAAATAAATGTTTAGTAATTTTTTTTAATAAAAATAAAATGAAATAACAAATTTTATTTGTTTCTCTTTTCTATCCTATACCTCCCGTATGATAAGGATGGGAAAAATTGAAAATGTCCCCTAATTGGTGTGTAGGTGGGATATGGAAAAAAGGAAAAAATACTATGAACAAACGTTTTTAACATTGCTTTTTTTATTTCTCTCCATTACTTACATGCATCAGTTCTGTGGATTAGATCAATTTGAATACTGATTACACAGGGAAAAATACTGGCGTGGAGGACGTTTCCAACCCCCTACATACCATTTCTTTAAATTCGAATTACACTTGAGCAATTCATATAGCATCCATGTGGTGTGGCGGAGAGGAACATTTTTTTCTGGGAGTATCTGTGTGGTGCACTCTTCTTCTTCATTCCCGGAAAATTATTCAAAACATAAAAAATTAATCTCTTGTCTAAAATAAAAATAGAGAAAACGTTTTTGAATCAAACAGGGACTGTTTTCCTTTTCCTTCTCCACCATCCACTCATACGTTGCCACGACGTGACATTCACTCAAATCTAATTTCTCTAATATATTTCCCCATCACTATATTGAATAATCCCCATTTCTTGATCACATATCAAACTCTTGCTCACACTTTCTCAATTTTGCACATCCATATACCTCCACATTAACAATGTTCACATCCGCCCCCACATAGGGTTAACCACCCCATTATTTGTGACCTTTTACGTTGGCCGTCTTCATATTCCCCACTCTACTTTTCAATATTTCTAGTAAAGCTGTATACGACTACCAGTCTACCCGTTCACTTGATTAAGAATTCCACCGTAAAGTATCATTGTTGTTCGTAATCCACTGAGCAGTATTAAGTACTTTTCGCTCAAATCCATTTCTTTGCATGGGGGGTTAAACACGACCGATTCCACGGTCTTGTCTTTTGTGAGGAATGCTACATTTGCATATATAAATTTCCCATCCTACAGAAACCCATGTATTTTCACAATTACCCACCTAAAAAATAGTCGAATGCATGAGAATGAAGATCAATAGTACAATTTTTTAAAAATCGGATAATATGCACTTACATGTCCGTGTTGAAAGACGATGAAGATCTTTTTCTCCTTCCTGGAGTAGTTTGACTGGTTAATGTGGTGCTCGACGGTGTGTTTTATGCCTTTCGCTGGAATAGCTCGTCTTGCTAGTGTGATGCTCGACGAAGTACTTCAGATAGCAAGAGTGTTCATACGCAACGTGCCGTAATCAGCGGGTATCGCGTCGCAAAGGCAGTGCAGGTGCGTCCAGGCGATGCACGCGTATGAAAGGCGGTGCAGGTGTGTCAAAGAAATTGTATGTGTGTCATATTGCTATGGTTCTACTACTTAAACAGTTCTATGCAGTGTCGATGCGCAGTGGTCTCTGAGCCGTGCTCGAGCATACATCTTCGGTGTGTGTGTGACCATTGAGCGTTCGCTTCATGCACCTCGAAGACCACATCGAAGCCATCGACAAATATCATCGCATCGTTGGACGAAATCTTCTCTTGTTGAATGACAAGATATTGAGTCACCTATCGATTGCATTCCCCGCCAACTCAGTTACTCATCAAATTGGTTTGTCTGTATGTGGCTGACTGCCTGCAACTGTTCAAGAGAATCCACGAATTAAGACTCCTCGTTATTATAACACTGGACGCACACACATTGACAGTCCTCCGCCCACCCAACGTAATTGTTGTCAATACAAGCGGAAGCGTGAATTTGTAAACGGAGAGGTGATTAACACAAACTTGCACAGACTATGTCCTATCTTCAGCGTTTGCATTTTGTTTTGTTTGGCACGGTTCAACGAGTCAACGCAGGCGGTGACAGAGACGATACCTTCATCAGAGTTGACACAGGTTGTGTCACCTGTTTAAAATTATACATTCCACGTCGTGACAGAGTCGTTCGTCTCTCACCGTTTCAGATTCAACACCCTATACTGAGACAGAGTTACTCCTTGTGTAAGATTGTGTGTGGACAACACATCAGAGTCGACACCTGACCTCAGAACACCTGGTTCGCAAGAGACGGCATCCCACACCACCACACAACTTTCGCAAAAGACCTCAGCATGCTACATCAATTGTTTTGTGTATTGCATTCCCATTCCGCAGTGTTTGAAAGGGAAAAAGAGACAATTGATGTGTATCGGCTGTCATCATCACGTTTCCCCCGCACAGGTTGAAGGATTTTCCCAATTTAAACACTACTGGAGAACAACGTCTTCTCAATAACATCTGCTTTCGTCTACGAAGGTGGTTGCATCCACATCGCATACGACGACTCCCTTTGCTGCGTCAGGTATGTGTCAGTCTTTTCACACTTTTTTCCTCGTGTTGACTCACGTTACGTTTTGTTAAGAAAACATGTTACAAGTTATCACATGTTCTATTTGTCTCATTGAAGGTGTTCCGATTGCTCATACACACATTACACCGTGCCAACATCGTTTTTGTAAACTATGGATCGCGCAATAGACATCACGTCATCGATCCTGCTATGTTAGAAGTCATTAATCGAATTGATCCAGTGACGGTGAGTGATGATTCGAATGAGGATGGAGATGTGATAGCGAGTGATGATTCTGATGTGCATTTGTATGAAAACATTTTTATCCTATCACGCATAGTTGTCAATCATGCTTTCTATATGACACTCATAGAGTATGCTAGGGAAGAGTTTCACTCATGTGAGGCGATAGAACATGATTTGTTGTAACATAATAAAAAACACTGATCTTTTTCAAAAAAATATGAGTTTTTATTTCATGTTGACACCCAGCTTCTCCTCGTTCATGACCCATGTCATTTTTGTATTTATAAATATTCATTATATATATATATTCATCATTATGTCGTATTAAAAATATTTTTTTAAATTTTCAATCTCTTTTCCTTTTTCCCCTTCACTCACCACCTAGTGATGGTACTTCCCCCAAAAAGTATCATAAAGAAAAAACAGTAACATTAAAAAAATTATTGATAGATGATAGTAATTATTGATATTGATAGATAGTGCCTGTCGTGGCCACGGTTCAGAGTGATTGCTCGCCACACAGTTATCCCGGGTTCGATACC